>CAUYPK010107886.1:0-17811 GCA_963574355.1 Loris lydekkerianus | reverse complement strand
AGAGCTAATGGGAGTGGACGCCTGATCACAGGAGCCCAGGGGCGAAACTTGTAAGCACAGCCCCTAGTGGGAGCTGAGAGGAGATTGTTAACAGGGAACACGTTTGGGACTTTGCGGTTTATCTCCTTTTTTTTTTTTTTTATTATTATTATTATTATTATTTTATTATTATTATAGATAAAAATATGCACCATAGATGTGGCCCAACCCATCACCCTCCCGCCACCCAAAACGACCCCCACCCCTCCCCATCCCTTGTCCGTTCCACCGATTCGTGTGGTTGAGTTGGGTTATACCCGTCAAGTGAAAGCTATAGTTTAGTTTCATAGTAGGGCTGAGTACATTGGATACTTTTTCTTCCATTCCTGGGATACTTTTCTAAGAAGAATATGTTCCAGCTCCATCCATGTAAACATGAAAGAGGTAAAATCTCCATCTTTCTTTAAGGCTGCATAGTATTCCATGGTATACATGTACCACAATTTGCTAGTCCATTCCTGGGTTTATCTCCTTGAGGCCACAGGATCCTCCGCTCAGAGGTTTGACTTTGCCCTGAGTCCTAACCTGACTGACTGACTCTGTTCTTTTTACCATTCTCATGCTGCAAATGGAAACGTGAAGGCCCATTAATTTTGTGTAGTCTAGCGAGAGCTGCCGGAGCAGAGGACAGGTCCCCAGCTCCCAGCCCAGCCCTCTGTCACCTAGATAAGCCAAGAGCACACACACGGCACCAGCTACAATTTCACTTCAGAATCCTGTACCCATGAATTAGTTTTCTTCTCTGCATCCCAAAGCCTTGCCAGAGGCCTTCTGTCTGCCCTACCTTGCTGGAATCTCTGCCAGCCACACTGCCCTGGGTACCCTCGTTCTTTCAGCTCTGAATGGTTTCAGAAAGCACTGGCAAAATTCCTCCCTTTTATGTAGAATTTTTTAGGTTCTAAGAATGGCTGATCTGAAAGATAGTGATTGATCAGAACATAAATGACGATGTTAAAGTGAGGACTCTTTGCACCCCAGGCTCACGAGGGGGGACAATGAGCCCAATGAGCGTTGGCCAGTGAGCTGTTACTAGCATCAGGAGAGTGTGCAGAGGTGCTCTGCCATCCACTGGGACCTTCCTGGAGGCAGGAGGTGACATGGATGCCGAGGGAGAAGGCAGGTGTGTTGATGAGTCACACAGGAAAGGGATGGCCTGTGGCATTCATAGTGGCAGAGCAGCACACAGAGGGAGCTTTATTCACGGCCTTGGGTGCCAAAGGGATGATGGGCAGTCTTGCCTGAAAACTTACATTCCTAAAACAATGAATTTACGTGTTTCCAGCCAAAGCATCCTGGGTCCTCTAGCAATACCATTTACAGTGAGAACAGTCGCATAGGGGTATCTCAAGAAGTCTGTGTTACTCACACTCCATGTGGCCTTCAGCACAAAGCACGCTCACTCCGGAGAAGGATTATTGTATCCCAGATGCACACCCGGTCACACAGACACAGCCACAGACACACAGGGAGACACGAAAGTATTAGAGGAAGATTCCAGTATAAGGAGGATCGCAAATACATGAACACAAATGCCTTTGGCTCTCTGATGGCCTGCTCTGCTTCTGGCATTTGAGTAGCTCCAAAAACCACTGCAGATGTTTGGAGATCAGCCAGCACCCTCCTACCTCGGCGCAGACTTGGTCTCGTTCCATTACCACCCACACCAGCCTGAGTCCTCCGTTTGACAACCTGCATTTCAGTTTTGCTTCTGGCCTTTGGGCAGTGGAGCAGATATTGCATCTCTCAGATATCAGATTCTGGAATGTCCCCAAAGAATCCTGACGGGGCTGAGCCTCTGGCTATCCACATGGCCTCCCAGGGACTAGTCGTCCTGGTTCTGGTGTCTTAGAACCTTATATTGATAGTGGCCATGGTGACTGGGGGTGGGTGGGGGATGTTTGTGTGTATGTCTGTGTAGGTTTGGACATTGCATCATTTACTCAAAGACCTGCAACCAGAGGAGGATTTCTGTGTTGTTTATTGGAAAAGCCCAATTATTCTTATAATTTGAAAGAATAGGCTTAAATATTTACGTGGTTGAAATGGACTCACTTTGTTAATTAAGTCAGAAGTCTATTATCAACAGCTGTGGTTTGAGCGCCAAGGAAGTTCTCAAGTGGAGTCTGATTTCCATTTCCAGGCGTGCAAGGGTTGAGAACATTCCCTTCCCAGGTGTGACAAAATGAGCTCATGTAAGGCCTAAGTAGGGAATGATGTACATTAGATTATCACTTACCATGCAATAGACACCTTATGTACCCGACCCCCAATCCCTTATGATCTGACATGAACAACACTATTATCTGCATTTTATAGAAAAAAATGAGCAGGGGAGAGGGAAGATGACCTGGCCATGATACATGAGATTTAGCTGTGGTGGAGTTGAAACTCGAGCCAGGGCTTTGTGGATTTATGCCCCATGCTCTCTCAGCATCACTGTGCCTACAATACTTTGGATATACTTTTCAAATACCAAAATGCATCGGCAGAGAGTGGTGAGCCTCTAAGGCAGTGGTTCTCAACCTTCCTAATGCCATGGCCCTTTAATACAGTTCCTGTAAGTCACGACCCACAGGTTGAGAGTGGCTATTCTATGACAAGTGTGATCTTTGAAAAATTGGCCAGAGGGCTGGGCATGTGGCTCATGACTGTAGTCCCAGCATTCTGGGAACCTGAGGCAAATAGATCACCTGAGCTTAGCAGTTCGAGACCAGCCTGAGTAAGATTGAGACCTCCTCTCCCCCCATCTCTAAAAATAGAAAAGCTAGCTGGGCATTGTGGTGGTCACCAGTAGTTCTAGCTACTTGGGAGGCCCAGGTGAGAGGACTGCTTGAGCCCAAGAGTTCAAGGTAGTTGTGAGCTGTGATACCACATCTTTCTACCCAGAGTGGCAGAATGAGACCCCATCTGAAAAACAACAACAGCAGCAACAACAACAACAAAACAACAGAATTCCCACCAGGAGGTGTTAACTGAAAAATTGTCCAGGATTGCCAAGCTGGTTTGGCCATGAAACCACTTATTTCGGTAAGAGGCAAAGGGGTGGTCTTTGAAGTTTTACTTTTAGGGACCCTTGAGGATGTACCTACTAGTAGATAAATACATATGATTCATGTTCTGTAAATTTTAGAAACCAAAGAGCTTCAAACTAGGTGAAACTTCCGGAAGGCGGGTTTTACCTGACAGAGCCAGCCCTGTCTCCTCCTGATCTGGACATCCCAGCCTGCCCTTGACTGATGATGTAGCCTCTCCATCGCTGCTGCTTCAGAGAAGGTTGTAGGGAAAATTCCAGCTCTCCTCCATCCACAAAACCCTAGTCTCTTCTCAATGATTGCAAAGTATCTAGTCAGTACTTATAATCACAAGGGGACCAAGGGCTAAATTGCTAATATTTCTATCTCTCTTTCTTTAGTTTGCAGAGTGATGTTGGCATTGCAGTGTGCAATAGCAGTATTAGTAAAGATAAGACTTGTTATCTGAAAACATACCAGGAATTCAATCTAATCTGTTTTATTAGCCTCCCACTGGATGTGTTTTATTTGTGTATAGTTGTTTCCTCTTTTCTACTATTTGCTCCCTAATTTAGTTCATACTTTTGTATTATATACCTTAAAAAAAAAAAAAAAAAGACGTCTTACTCCTGTTGAGAACAGGGTGGGTTAAAAATAACTAATCAGTAGCTATAGTGATGAGCGCTGTACTTGTTAAATCTGGCTATATCAAGTTAAAAAAAAAAAAAAATCTTGCTCGGGCTGAAGCTGCACCCTTCAACTCCATACACAGCACCTTTTTTTCCAGAGCATGAAGACCAGGGAACTGAACAACCTCCAATTCTGACAATCAAGAAAGAAAAAAATGTCACCACAGAAATAGCAACTTGCCTGCAGCTCCCAGGTACAGAGAACGGCCTGGTTACAGGGTAGACGCTGCAGCAGGCCGCAGGCAGATGCTAGTCCCCCTGCACCCACCTGGATGCTGCGGGTGTGGGGTGGAATGAGGTGGATTCAAGTGAGGCAGGACTGGGGGAACGCTGTTGGCGCAGCTAGTGCTTTTTGTTTCACTATCATTCTCAGTATTGTGATGTAAGCTACAGCTCCTGCCTTCTCTCAAAGCTCTCACTTTTGGGGGGAGGGAAAGAAATGAAAAGATTATTAAAATAGAGGTTTCTATGTCTCCTTCATGGAGCAGTAGTGGGAAAATGCTTAATTCTTCTGAGAGGGGAAATTGTTGGGAGTTGGGCTGGGGGGGCTTTGTTGTACAGCTTTATGCAGGGAGGACACCTCTACTTTTGAGACCTCCATATTTAAATAAGTCCCAACACATGGAATGAACTGCTCTTTCATTATGAGACTAACTGAGCTAGCACACAAGCACGGCTCTCCTGACGTGGGCCATCAGTGATACCACGTGCTTCGCTGTTCAGAATGACCGTTTCAATTTTTCAATTGCTGTAAAGGTATTTCTGATACTTTGAACTCTTTGCCCTGTCTTATTTTACTATAAAATTTGAGATATTTTTCATGGGAGAATACATAAATAAAAATGACTATATCTCTTAAGGTCATTTTAAAAACAATATATTCAAAGGGGATATATTGTTTAGTAAATATGGTTGTTTGTCAAGGTTATGTAAGATGTGAAAACTGCACTCCATGCCTGTGTGTGTGTGCTTAACATGTATGGCACGTGTGATATTTACCTGCGGTCGTGTCGTGTCTGTGGACAGGGATTCCAGGGATCCTGCATAGGATGGTGTTATGATTTCAGTATATAGCTCTTACTCTAGTTCTGAACAAACTTTTCCTTTTAAAGCTAAAAATTTATCTCTATCTTATCCAAAATGTTTTCTACTGTGAAATATCTTAAGCTCTGCTAGTTGGGAGTATTACTGGTTATGGGTATACATGTTTTAAATTAGTCAAGATTGTTTGTTTAAGGTCACATGAACACTGATGCATATATGCATTATTATAGGAAAGGTGTGAATCTTAGAACACAACCAATAGGACATCTTTGCAAAAATGTTACTTTTTGTCCAGTGGATTTCTTCTTTTGTGGGGCAGCATGATAGAAAGGTCTCAACCTCCCATCTTCCTGAGGCGTGGAGTGTCAGCCAGAGGACCAGACTCTTCGTCTAATGTAGTACACAGCTGGCTCCAATTTGAACTTGTGCTTTTAAACTTGCAGCATTATTTCACAGTCTTCAGCTAATGAAGCCTAAGAGAATGTCCTGTGTGTCTGAAACAGGCAACAGGGCATTCTAATGTCATCTTACATTTGTCCAGCCCTTTTACCCAAGTGCAACCTCGTAATCTATCTATACGACATAGTCACTATCTTCCAAATTGGGTATAATGAGCCCTCTTTCCTCAGCAGTGTCATCAATCCAACAATTACTGTTTTGAAATTCCTGTCAAATCATTTTTGGTCATGTAAAAAGGGCATATTCTAGGGGCATTGTTATGTAGCTAATCTTTGAAAATTGTTTGCTGGGAACACGTTAATGAGGTGCTGCACCCTGTTTTGTCCCTAACAACGCTGGGCTGCCTTCTGCAACTTAGCTCCAGCTCTGGAGCCACTCAGCAGATCTGCATGGGTGTAGGCTTTGTCATGTCACCAGGCCATTTTCATGGGTCCCTTTTTCATGTTAGTCCCTTTCGGGGGCTAACATTTAGCTGTTCCTATGAATATATGTGCTATACGAGGGCAGCTTTAATGAGCTATAGGCAAAAGATAATCCCCAGCAAATGCATCAGTTGCATGGTTTTCAAGTCAAATTTATAATGATGGAAAAATAATTTTAGAGAACATTTCAGTTTTATCACTGTGGAATGAGACAGCCAGGGCAAATAGTCAACAAATTACTATAGAACATTTGCGGCATTCGAGGCAATGTGGAAAGATGAGGGTAGAAGTGGGGCTGGGCTTGGCTTCGCGAAATCACCTTATTCAGTTTCCCGGATAAGACTAGCTCATATGGAGAAACATGTGGAGGGATTAGAGCTGAGTAAAGAGAAGAATTGCGGCAAGGCCTAAGATGGTCCCAACAGGGTAGAAGGGGGCCACAAATGTGCAGAAGATCACTTTGAATTGAAGTAATTGAATAAGGGGAAGTGTTGCTGCGAGCCTGGGATTTGATTTGAACTGGATCTCAACACAAGGGAGAATTCCAGAGGTGGAGATGCATGTGTTCAGAGGGTGCTGGGGACTGAAGGCAGTGCCAGGTGACCGTATTATTGCAGGTACCGGCTGCAGATGCAGGAGCATGACCGTGCCCAGCAGGCGAGGATGGGCTGAGCCTGAGATGGCTTTGTGCCGGTGCCCTGGAGAAATGCGAGAAGTTGTGCACGGTCTGATGTGTGCCCTGCAGACTCCAGCAGAGGAGCTGAGAGTTACATGTGCAGCCACAGTGGAGGCCAGGATCTCAATAATACACAGAGTGGCTCTGTATCCTAGGGTTTCCATAAAAGATTAACACAAACTGAGTGGCTTCAAACAAAAGAAAAGCATTCTCTACTAGTTCCAGAGGCCAGAAGTCCAAAAGCAGAGGCCAAGAGCTCTCTGGAGGTTCTCTGGACGAGGTGTCCTTCCCTGCCTGGTGCTGGCTTCTGGGGCTCTTGGCAGTCTTTGGGGTTTCTTGCTTTGTGGAGGCATCACCCCAGCCCCTGCCTCCTTCTTTGTAAGACATTTCCTGCGTGATTCTATCTTTCCTCTCTTGATAAGGACATAGTCATTGCCAGAGCCCGAACTAATTCCAGGATCATTTCATCTTGAGATTCTTAACTCTCCTGCATTAGCAAAGACCCTGTTTCCAAATAAAGTCACATTCTAAGCTTTTGTGTGCACATGAGTTTTGTGTTATGTGGACACTCTTCAACTCTCTACAACAAGTCTACTTATGCACAAGTTTGAAAGCGACCAGGAAAAGAAGGTTTAATCCTGCAAACACTTCCATTGATGAGAGAAGTGACTTCATTACTCTGAAGTTTTAAAACTAAGGACGTTCTTCTCTTATTATTTCTTGATCCACATGCTAATAGGAAGAACCCCAAACAGACCAATTTTATATCTGATAAAAATTGTTTGAGACAGGCGAGCTCCTCCCTTGATTATCCTCACAAGCCACCTGCAGGGCTCCTTAGCGATTAGGGTTTCCATACTTTCTGCATCATCGCACACCCCGATGTCACGAACATTTCCAAAGACTGTGAACTTAGAAAACCACTGGACGCTTACCATCCATGTTTTAGATGCTGCCCTTTCATCAAGCTTAAACTTTAAAGTTAAAAAAGAAAAGCTCTCATCTCCTGAATACACACTGGAGAAAGGATCATCCCACATCAACTAACAGCCTGACCCAGCCTCTAGCCACACTTACGCCCAGTGTACTGCGTTTCCTGAGTTTTCTCCTTCCAAGTTAATTATAATTTGCTCACTTTGAATTGATAGACCCCAGGAGGACACCGACCATACAATTTATTAACTAAATCAACCAATTTTGATCGTGAAAACTGGTTCAATTAATCATTACACTGCAGCAAGCAACAGGTGTCGGCAATATACTTTCCTGAGCAAGTCAAAAAGAAACTCCATCAGCCAACACACCTATCTAGCCTTATCTCTTACATCCCCAACACACAGCCTGTGTGTTAGCCAAACTGAGGGCATTTCTGCTATTTTCTGGGACATGAAAAAATGTATTTTTTGCAACACTCAATCTTGTGACTGGTCACAATACCTGCTTAGCTAATATTGGTTAAAAATGGTGTAGCATTAAATTACTTGAAGTCAGAACCTATCAAGGGCTTGGACTAGCCATGTGCATTTGAATAACATACAGCCTGACAGCTTCAGAGGGATTAAATGGTTTTTGAAATGCACACGGCAATAAGGATTGGATCAGAGTCAAGACATGAATTCCTCACTTCCAACCTTGCGATATTTGTATTTGGTAACATCTCTTGAAAGTTTTAGTATAGGAAGACAGGGATGATTCTGGAGGTGGTTCCTTAAGGACCTCCCAGACCCTTCTGGGTACAGAATCTGTTACTTCCCTGGCCTCTCCTGGCTACTTTGCATCCTTTCTTTGGATTTATCTCCTTCATCTTTGTCCAAAATCTGTTGCTATGTGAGCTTTGGGGTAACAATATGTTTGCTTACATGGGAATCTTTGTTAGATAATACCTTTATTTAGTGGAAGGAGGTTAAGGAATTTATATGATCAGTAAAACAAATTGTAAAACAAGCTTATATTTTTAAAAATCAGCCAAAAGTCAGAATTTTGAGAGACCCATTCTGACTGGCTAGCTAGCCCATTCTGAGATGAACGCACCATAGCTCTGCTAGTACCCAGGGGTGCAAGATGAGATGTTGCTGAACAGTTCCTGAAATTCCGGCCCTCCAGCTAGATGCATGACATAGCATCCCACCTTCAACTAAGTCCTTAGTTTTGTTGTTGGTGTTGTTATTTGTTTGCTTTTTTTTTTTCTGAAAGCTATACTTAAATGATTTTCCTTGACTTGAAGCAAATGCAAGTGGCTTAAGATCTGGTCAGTATTCAATTATTGGCCCTGTGGGTGGTTTGCCACATTTCCAGACCCACTCGCAGTTTCTCTCCTGTTCCTTGGTAGGACGGCAGATGCTTCATCTGCCCTGAGAGCAGTGTGAGCAGCACCACCCCAAAAGGGGAATGCCCAACTCTTCAGGAGCCACAGAGGCAGTGCTCCCCTCTGCTACCAGCAGGCACCAGGGTTCGTGCCCCTGGAATTTGCAAAGGCCACTATCTTAGGACAATAAGTCCAGAAGCACGAGCAGGGTTATTTTGAAAATAGTGATCACTTCACATGTGAGGGAAGATAGGTTCCCTTTGGGATTCTGACAAAGTCTTGGTCAACATTCAAGTTTTCTTTAAATAATAATTCAATATCCCTAAATTTGAGTACTTAGTATATGTCATGGACATTGGGAATCTACTCAGATCATCCCATATCTCTGGGAGGTAGTTTTATAAACATTTTAAGGCTCAGAGATATGAAATGCTGCCCAGGGTGACATGATTGCAAGTGGCAGGGATTCAAAGTCAGATTTGCCTAAATCCAAAGTTCATGCACCAAATCTGTTCATAAAGGAGACTTTTATTAAGTACACTTAAATTAAAAGCAACTCAAATGAAACACTATAATCCTGATCCAGTTTGAATAAAAAAAAAATCCTCCTTTCCCTTCATCTTCTTATCTAAATCCAGGGAGGACAGTTACAGGTTACCAGCAGCCATATCTCTATTTTTGGATAAACAAAAGTACTTCTAATTGGAAAAGAAATTAATTTAGAGTCTACTATCCTTTTTAGTATCCTGTCCACCAAGTAATCTTATAAGTAGTCCCCAATTATTTCTAAAATGCATTAATTTTATTTTTCTTCTTTCTTCTCATTTAAATAAGGAAATGATACAAGTCATTGAACTGCAGAATAATGCATTCAACAAATTCTCAATATGTTCCTTCATCTGGGGTTCACACTGATTAGAAAAAGCATAGAATTATGATTGTCTAAAAGAATCCTGATTGTTAGTTTTTAGAGTAAAGCATCTGGCATATCTGTATTTGCCAGCAGGCAGTGTTTTTATTTATTATGAATGAGTTTTGTGTAGTGGGAAAGACAAGGGCTTTGGGTCCAGATGCCCTTTTGTCAAATCTGAGCCCTGCTAGTCATCATGCTGCTGGGTTCATGATTTGTACCAGGAACCCGGTGACCCCGTCTTTAAATTGGAATAATCTCTTCTGTGTAGGGTTGAGTTTATACAAGCCTTCAGGGCACATGTGGCTTTTGGTAGCACTAGTACCATTGTACTTGTACTTGAAAGATAGATTCGGGGAAAAATAGATTGAAATTGAAAGATAGATTCTACTGTACTTGAAAGATAGATTCGGGGAAAAACAGACAAAAAACAAACAACAAAATCTTATTTGCAATCTCATCCAATAGCACCTCTGATTCATAGATAGATCAGACTCCACGTCCTTATTAACACTAATTTCATGTGGACAAGAACTAATTCATGAAGTTTTGTTGTCCCTTGTTAGGAAAGTTGACGTCACTTCCACTGCTAAATGTTAGACTCCAGATTGATTGTCACACCTGTGTGGCGTGGCTCTGAATTACTGATCTCTGGATGTGGTCCATGCCCACAGGGGCAGGCGCCGGCTGATATAAAGTACTATTGTGTCTCCTTTTGTTTTCCTGCAATCCAGTTAGACCCTCGCAATTAGTAACCCAACCTTACAATGATGTGGGATAAGTCATTGTTACTATTATTGATATCTAATTCCAAGTTCAAGATTTTCATACGAAATTAGAGCAAAAATTTTCTAAATCCTCTAATAACTACCAAAAGGCAAAATGTCTGAACAGTCAGAATTTAGAGTTAAGAAAAAATGAAGACTAAATACACTGAAATTTAAAGATATATATGTAGGGCGCTGGCACATGGCTCAAGGAGTAGGGTGCCACTCCCATATATCGGACGTGGCAGGTTCAAACCCGGCCCCAGCCAAAAACTGCAACAACAACAGAAATAAATAAATAACAATAAAGATATGTATGTATATATACATATATATATATATATATCGCATATATATTTACATAAATGCAAATACAAATTCTATAGTCCTCTAATACATTATCAGTATACAAACACATACACAAATATGTACACAGGAATTCCTCATTGCTATCAATAGATTCTTGGTAACTGTACCTTTAAATAAAATGACAACATTTTTTTCTTATCAGGAGGATTTTGAAGGAAATGACAATAGTTGAGGACCTGCTTTTCTTAGTTGCCCTTAAAACAGGGGTGTCCAACTTGGGCCCTGGGCCCCATGTTGATTTGGTGAGGACATTTTTGTTTTGAGTGGTGTTGGATATCACGAAGAATAGTATTCAGGAACTTTTTTTTTTTTTTTTTTTTTTGCTAATCAGCTTTCCTTAGCGTTTGCACATTTAATGTGTGGCCCAAGACAAATCTTACTCTTCCAACAGGCAGCAGATTAAAATAATAATAATAATAAAAAGGTTGGACACCCCTGATTTAAAGGCACAATTTCTAAGAATCTACTGATAATATTAAGTAAGGACTTATTATATTTAAATCTATCAATATAAATTCATATGATGTAAGCCTTTAAGTACTTATATATGTATATATGTTTATACATACATATATATGCTAAAATGATGTATAAGCTTTAGTTTAAATAGTAAGATCACATTCTAAAAACATGAGAGCTTTTATTCATATCTTTACATTTGCGTAAGGCAGTTTATGAGGTTTCCCTTTTCAAAAACATAAGTGTATAAGATATTCTTAATGATTTTTGCAAACTTAAATACGTCAAAAATTCTTTAAACTATGCAGTTATTTTTAAAACGTCTCTCCAATGTTATAAAAAGAAAGATTTCACAGTTTCTAACATGATAATTTGGCTTTCCATTATTCAAAATTGACAAAGCCATTTATTGAGGTGTCATTTAATTGTTTCAGAAATTATTCATTACGTGACAAATCCATCTCAAGGAAAGCACTCCAACATTTTACGTGGTGTGAGGGAGAGGTGTGTGAAGGGATTGTTAACAGTAGGTTAAGATCCTGGGCAGCTGCCTCTCTCCAGAGACGTGTGTGAGAGGAGACGACCAGGACTCCGCTAGTCAGAGTGGTGGGTCATCACCTGTGAGTCCTGGACGAGCATTTGCCTGTCACACCCACAGCGCATCTGCAACGTTTCAGAGTCGGGGAAGCCAACTTGATGGAGGGGGCTCTGAATCCCTGAGCAGAGCTTATCTGGCAATGGTCATCTTTTAAATTATCTGTTTATTAAGGTGGTTTATTAAGCTATAACTTGGTTCTTTCTCTGTACAAACCTATATATTTTAGAATTCTATGTACTTACAACACTTCCATAAACAAATATCTGGAACACCACATGAGATCTTGCAGAAATCCACGCTAGATGTGGAAGGCCTGGAGGATATGCAGGCATGGGAACCGAAGGCAGAAGGTGTCCTTAAGTGAACACATATATAGGTCACAGTCACCTGTGCCCACACAGAGTTTCCCTTTCCCTCACCTAGATTCGAATGCCTTCATATTCAAGAAAGGTGCCACACACACCTGAAATATTACACACAGTGCCAACTCGCCCAGGCCCTGGCTCCGGGGTCCTTACTTCGTCAGTTCTCTGTATTCTGTTTTACAGTCCATTAGTGGAACTCTGGCCCTCTGTTATTGCAGCATGCCGTAAATGGAGACAGATAGGACAGAAATGTGGCTAAATCATTGTGAGATCACAATAGCTTCTGGGAAAACAATTCATAGCACTTATTCTACTGACAAGTCAGGAACTCCGAGCCCTCATTCTTGTGCCCATCTGTGCATATTCTCTCATTGTGTACCTGCTTATACATTTATCTTACCTCTGACAGGGAATTTCTCCAATCTACTCTTGAAGCCACATTAATTTAGTGCATGCAGAATGTGACTAACAGATGCTCGAGACCCTAAATTATAATCAGATGAGACAAGATGTTAGAGGTTCATGATTCCTTGGGAGATATTTTTGCAAGTACATCTCTCTCTTCCCACACACACAAACGCACCTATGGCATTCAGTTCAAAATAACTCCAGCCCACTTTTTATGACTCCCTCTTTGTGCTTCTAATACTGTGCAGGGGGAAAAAGCCACTGTTTTCCCATGGGCTTCTGAATTAATTTCTAAAAAATTCTTGAGTCGCTAAATTAGAGAATTAGTTTCAGCGTGAGCGTATGGTGCTAGACAAACTCAGTGGCATCACGTATCCACTCTCTCTGCAATTCCAAGAGTTACCAGGGCCATTTGGTTACAAGGCAAGGGAAAAAGATGCTCTCCCATATGAACAAGGGCCGTTGATTAGAGGTGGCAAATGCCAGATCAACGTCTGTCTTGCTTTCTGTTTTTTTTTTTTTTAGGATTCTCACTCTGTTGCCCAGGCTAGAGTGCTATGGCATCAGCTTAGCTCACAGCAACCTCACACTCCTGGGGCTCACCTGCACCCAGCCTGGAGCTCAAACCCTTATTTCGCTTGCATCCCTCTACTTCCATTAACGTCACTTGATGGTCCACCCTTATCAGGTACCTTTATTTGAAATTAACATTAAGGCCCACAAAACTTGAAGCCTAGAATAGAAACTTGTGGTTACTTTATTAGGCATTTTTTTTTTCATATCAATTGTTATCTATAATAATAAACTCAATAAAACCTGCTTTCCTTTAAACTTTTGGTATCTTTTTAATACTTGAGGGGCTTTTGTGGAGGCCCCTGGGATCTCTCCACTTGGCTAGAGACAAGTAGGCACCTCGATTTCAGATTGGGCCAAGAGTTCTTTCCCGTAGGCGTCAGAAACTCCCCCAGGCTTTTCCTCTGGCTCCTCAGTCTGCTACCAGGATTCTGGTAATTGTCTTTAATGAGCCTACTTGGGTAACTAGCTGTCTTTGCCTGTGACTGCAAAGAGAACCTACCCTCTCCACTGGGCATTTAGTTTGTTAAAAAAAAACATAAAATAATGAAAAAAGAGTCTGACTTATGAAGCTTGCTTTCCTTTTCATATACAAAGCTCAAAGGAAGGAACCCTGGAGAATCTGGGTCCTCTGGGCATCTTCACCAGGAATATCATATGCATCTGCGTTTAAGGGTAATCATATCTCTTAATTTTATAGCATTGTTGAAAGTTCCTTGAATGTTCTAGAACATGTGAAGCTCACACAGTGATTCTCAAAGTGAGGTCCCCAACCAGCAGCATTAACGATATATGGGATTGTGTTGCAAATGCTAATTCTTAGTCCTACTCAAGACCTACTGGTTAAGTTCTACTGGTGGGGCCCAGAAAGCTGTGTCTTAACAAGACCTGTGGGAGGTTGTGTTACGTGCTCAGTTTTGAGGCTCTTTCCTTTTCGGATCACAGGAGTTAAGTACTCTTATTCCTCCCACTCTACAGAAGAGGAAACGGAGTATCTTAGGGTTTTAATCATCTATCAGAGTCACAGAATCTCTGTCTTATTTCAAAGCTGAAATAATCTATATAAGAAAACAATGGTGATAATGAAACACAAACAAAACTTCTACATGGAAGCTAAAAACTAAATTAATAAAGCATATGTGAAAAGATCAATTCCTCTCAGTCTCTATTACCTTGGTCACATAATTCAATATGTTCATGTTTTTGAAAAACCCTACTGTTTTGTAATGTATGACAGATGAGATATTAACTTTGATTTCTTCTAATCTGAGTGTCTGCAAAACCTAACAAATTGTTGTATCAAAAATATGATCATAAGTCGAGGTTACTGTGAATGATTAAGTACCTTAACAATAAGAATAATTTAATAGCAGTGGATTTGGGAGAATTAATTTTAAGCACATCATCCTCCTTATTTTGATATCAGCTGCTGGATCCTATCCCATTACAAATGCAACCAGTTTGTAGGGGACTGAGAACATCTGCTCTCCCTAGAAGGTGTCTGCATGAATATTAATCTTGAAAGCTACATGTTGACTCCTTGTCCATGTAATGTGTTTCAATGTCACATGTGTAAATGTGTGAGCACATTTACTCCTTAAAGAGGCTAGGCCCCATGTTGGAAATTTCTCTGAAACATCTCAGCAAATTTTTGTGTTAAGAACGAAAAACAGATGGACATCAGGGAGGAACTTTCAAGGGCTAAGTTCAGAGCCAGAGGGCTGGGAAAAGCCCAGCTGCTGCTTTTGCAATGCTGATTGGCTACTGGCTCCCTGTGCCCTTGTCTGCAGAGCTTCATCCAGAAATAAGAGCATCTAAGACTAACAAAAGAGGTTAGGACAGAACCTCTGGGTTGATGAACAGGGAATGCTGAGTTTCTAGAGCTTTTAGTTGCCTGTTCTAAGCCCAGACTTGATTTCCATATATTTTCCACTATTACCCAAGGGATAGCCCATATATTAAGATGTCTGAGCAAGGAATTGTAGGAAAATGGTTGTTACAATGGGGCTGCAAGATTCTAGATAATGCCTTTCAGAGATGGGAGGAAATACCCACTACAGAAAACTCAGGTGGCGTTTCCCAGGTGTGACCTAAGCCTCTGCATTTCTCTCTTCCCTTACTTGTCTCCATCTGTGACATGTGTGCACTTACTTTTACACTGGTGTTCTCCACTAAATCAGTGGCAGGAGTTGGGACATGCTAAGTTCTTGATTGAGTTTTAATAATGGCCAACTATAAAATTAATATATATATCAAAAGCTTATAAAAGTGCGAGAGAACGAAGGAGAGAAGGATTATAAACATCCTAAGAAATATACTTGATATCATGTTTGTATATGTGGCTTTGTTATTTAACAATAGAAAAAATGTCTCAACAAGAAGTATGAACAAACATTGAGGTGACTACCAAATACTGACATCCCAGCTACAGAAGACATGGTGGTGCTCATGGTCCACAATCTCTAGTCAGTCTCCCCCTTCAGGTTCATCTTGTATCACTGACTAGAAACATCTTGTGTCTAAATGTATTGACCCTTTGTAACCCAAATAGTATCACAACTTATCCCTATTCCTTTAAAGATTTGCTTACAGCATTTCTCCTGCTGTGAACGCATCTTCCTTGCTACCATTTTCTCTCCTCAGCTTCTTACATTTACTGAGTTTTCACTAAGCCCTAGGCAGTAGCACTGTAGTTGCTGAGAAGCCAAAGTAACTTAAACACGATCCCTGCCTGTTCAACTCATCCAAGTCTCTCCCACTCTGAAACTTCCAGGCACACCCTCTCTGACAGCTTTGTGAGTATGAAATACCATCAGCGCCACCAACGTACACACATTGGTTGTGTGTACCTGTGTCACTGTTGTGTCCCTGTGTCATTTATTTGTTTCCTTAATGGTTCTGTATACCAGTGAACAGGGAGACCCCATCTTAAGCCCCTTGGTATGCCCAATACCTAGCGCAGTACTTGGCATATCATGAGAGCTTAAAAGACATATGCTGATGGTAATGAGATTCTCACTCTCAAATTGTTTTCTGAAATTGGTAGGCTTAGACTACTATATCAAACAGTGATCAATACTCAGGATATTCTAGGGCAAATAGGCAGAAAAAAATGTGTATAAATCATGAATATGGGAGAGTATCTCCCAGAGAATTTGGAAGTTGCTCAAGAATGAAATCAGGGAACTGATGACCAAAATGTATAATCCATCATTTCAATTGAATTCGGTGTGAGATAACTGGTGGGTAACAAATGCAAGCCCTTTGTATTAAGGCAGAGCTCAGCGAGATACAGGAACTCATAGACCCTCACAGTGCATGAGCCCAAAGAGTCTGTGACAAAGGACTGGATGGCTCATGTGTTTGGAAACAGACAACACGATTTTTACATCAGAAAACTATAAATTGAAAATTCTTAAAATACCAAATTTTCACAGGGGATGATTGGCTAGTGAAGGGTCTTGAAATCAGCCATGTGAAGAGTAGTTGAGGACATGGGGACATTGGACAGGGGCAGCAGCCAGTCTTACTGACCATGTGGGGCCTGTCCAGGTGAAGGAAAGGGATACCAGCCCTGGCTATTCAGGGATGTAACAGGGGCAGTCTTTCTTCTGGCACATCTTTCCAAATAACTGGTAGCAGGACCTGGTCTAGGTGGATTTTATTAAGAAATCCTTTTGTTCCAAAGAAGTTAATCCACTTTACCAAGTAGATTGCTTATCAGAATTGAGATTTTAATATTTATATTGCTTCCATATGTCTACACACCAATGGGGAAGATTTGGGGGTCTGCTAAGATTCTAAAAATTATTGCTGAGTTTGTCCCCCAGACATCGTCTTGCTTATTTAGTGAAGCGAGGGGCTCTGGCTCATTCATAAATCATGATATGGCACTAAGTGGCTGCCTGGTGGCCTCATTCATGAACATTCCATTCAATGCCAGGTCAGAACCTCTCCAAATTGGATTTTTAGGGAGTGAAGATTTTCTACTGTACATCGGAAAGGCATCCTTTCAGGATTCTTGTTCTAAAGTGAACTTTGTAAAAGAAAATAAATCTCTCAGGTACTGGCAAATTGATGTCCCATCCATAGAATATGTTGTGTTTGTAGTTTGGTAAATCAACTTTAAAAAGCATTACAAAGTCCATATCATCTAAAAATTGAGGTTCTGCAAAAGACCAGGGGGAAGCATATGTTCTGGAGATTTCCTACTTCTCTGATCCACCATCCTTAAGCCAGGATTTGATATCAATGTCTTTAGATACTGACTTCTTCTGAAAAGCTAAATAGAAAAATGTAGATGGTTTTATTAAAAACTCTTATTTGGCTACCTTACAAGGCTTAACCTCTGGTGAATCCATGGTTTTAATTCTAACTCGAAATTAAAAATAAAAATAAAAATCTCTCAGGTAATCTGTTTCATCAAACAGAATAATCTGATGAAAGTACTGATGAAGTTTAGCCACCGTCATATTTTACATATTTTTATAAAGTGTTGGTGAAATATCCCAAAGGCCTGGACAGTTCCGGAGGGGTTTAAGTGCTGTTTACAGCATGTAAAATTAAAGGTAGGTATTGATGATGCTGTTGCATTTTTATATTTAGCAACATCTAAATTAAACAACAAAGTCCAATATTATTCTTGAAGAGTGGGTCCAACAAAGCTACCACTTAAGGTAAGAAAAATAAGTTAATTTTCTGAAAATTAAAAAAAAAA
>CAUYPK010107883.1:0-26050 GCA_963574355.1 Loris lydekkerianus | reverse complement strand
TCTACCTAGATACAGCCAATGTGGTACCATGCTACTGGCCCGACCCTGTCACTCACCTCTTCCCCCGCCTTCTTTCCCTGCCCCTTCTCCACAATAAAAAAATTAATAAATTCAAAAAAAAAAAAAAAAAAAAAAAAAAACTAATTAAAGATAAAAAGAAAGGAAAAAAAAAAAAAAAAAAAAAGAAAACAGAGTGTGCAAAATGTGTAAGAATAGAACAACTAAAATAATTTGCTGTTCCAAATGTAATGAAAAAAAACCAAACAAACTATATTTTTATTTTCTTCCCCAATGAATTCCACTTGGGATTTTGTATTCTTTAATCCTGGAAGATATTATACAATGTTTCATGGAGGGAGATCTGGAGGGTTAATTAGTTGGAGATGCTCGGAAGGTATCACTGATGAGTACATGGAAGTATTCTTTTTAGGCAAAATAACAATAAACTCAGAATTTAAGAGTAAGGCTGCGGGAGACTTCAACATTTGTTTTTCCCTTTGCTGTATTTGTTTTAGTTCTTCCATCACCCTGTGCACCCCAGCTGTTCCTTTCAGGCACAGGTTAAATACTAATTTCTTATAGCACACTGCATGCATGTGGCCAGTAAAGCTCTGATACACAAACAAGCCTGGGGATTTATCCTGAACTGAGCCCCCTCTGAGAGGCAGGGACAGATAGCTAGCCTGTCTCTTCTGTGGCAGGAGGACCCACTCAGCCTTGTTCTTTTGGGCCAACCTTACAAATCAGAGACTGGGTTCAGGGTTCCTTCAGAGAGAGATGATGAATGAGCTAGGATTACATGTAAGAATAGGCTTTCTAAGGCTTTTAGTTAGTGATAATTTCTTAGACTGACATATGATAAGATTACAGTTTTTACTATAAGAGATCTACCCAGGGAAATCTGCTACAATTTAAAGCAGGCTTTCAGAGAAAGAGCCAATGGACAATCATCAAATTAAACTGTAAATAAGAGCCTGCCTGATTCTGGACTCTCATCTCAGTAATGTCCCTAACAAGCAGCCTGCAAAGCCAGGGCACGGTGCCCGCTGTGTGAGGCATGATGACTGAAGAACTGCACTGGGCCTCGCAAATGGATAAAAATAGCAGGAAGAATGTGAAGGCAAAACAGGTTTCTGGGAATTGAGACGGTTACCCTGATGTCGTCAGTTTTATTCCAGTGGCTCCCACTGGTGTGGAAAGCAGAGGGAAGTGTCTGGTACAAAAGATTTTAACTTGCTGGATAGCACCTCAGAGACCTGAAAGAATTAATACAACTTTTTAAAGGAGCCTGGAGGATAGTGGCAGTCCTAAGAGAACTGGAGCAAACTGGAGTTGTTCTGCATAATTAATAGAGACTGATATTTCTTTCTTCTTCTCCTTTTTTTTTTTTTTTTTTTTTTACATAAACTCTCGTTGAGTAGGGAAAATATATTCATACTTCAAAATATGCAAGTGGTATTTCCTTGGTTCAAATATGTACCCTTGGGAGGAGTATGTATTACATGGTGATAAATGCAGCCCATAAGGAGAAAAGCTGTGCACCAACAGACTGCAGTGCCAACTCTGCTGATTTCGGTGCCATTGTAAAGACCTTCATTGTCCTCCAATATTTCTTAAATCTCTCAGCGTCTCAGAAAGAGACCCTAAAGGCCTCATTTATCTATGGGGGAGAAAAATCCCTCTTTTAGGTTCCCTCACAAACATGGCAATTTAAAGAATTCAGGGCCACCTCTGCTTATGGAAGGTAATGGCCCCAGAGAAAGCTCTTCCCTCATAGTCACAGAAGCCACCTTCTCTTTTTTCTGGAACTATGGTGTGCCAAGTCTTCAGATCAGCTAAATGCCTGTGGCCAGATGCCCTTGTAAAAGTCCTTCAGAAAACTACAGATTAATCATGCAGCATGATTAATATTGGTGTCTTGAACTGGGCAGATTTGATGGGAGGGCTCTTAACTATATTACCTCTCAGCTTCCCTTACAGTCTTAGGAGCTGCACCTGGACTTGAGAATCTCACTCTAAGTCCACACCCTGTAAATATCCTTGGAGTCTCTGAATCCGCACCAAACATTCTGCTACTACAGAAAATCTTACACTCACAGTTAGTGTTTGACATCTTAGGTTTTCTATCATGTTCCTTCTAACAGCATCAATAAAGCAGACTATCAGTGGATTAGGACAATTATAAGGTCTCTTCTGCCCATAAATTGGTTTATTTTTGCCCCTATCACTCTACAAATGGAGAAAACGTAAATGACTCATTCAAAGTCACCTGCTAGGTGGAAGCAGACACAAAGCAGAGACTTAGATTCCCTGGATATTTCCGTTACAAAGTGCCATGATGCATTTATACTAGAATAGAGGGCGGTTGAGGGCATGATGCTGGCTTATCTCTCTTTCCTCTCTTTATATCCCATGACATGTAGTACATTTCCTAGCATACAGTTTGTTAATTGTTAAATTAAGTTTAGTAAAAAATGTGAACTAGAGGAAAAATCAATGAGGATTACAAAAATTGATTCAAAGCCAACAACCAACCAAATCTTATTATAAAAATAAAGGATGCAAGTTCAGTTCCTCAATTTGGGACTGTGCACAAAAGATCAAACTTGTTTAGATGTAATTATATTGATGAAGTAACCAGCCAGTAAGGGGAAGGCAGGAATGTCCAGAGTATAGTTCTAAATTCGTGACTTTGACACTGCTGGGCTGTGCAATACCATACTGTGGCCATCAGCTACGTGTAACTACATAAATTTAAATTAATTAAAATTAAACAAAATTTAAAATCCAGTTACTCAATGAACAGTAGCCACATTCCAAATACTCAATGGCCAAGTAACTTTTGGTTAGTCAGAACTACTGATGAAATTTTGAGGTTCAATATTAAGAAATCAATTGACACATGTTAATTAGTAGGCTGCAAGCACTCCAATTTGTACAAATAATCAACACATTGAATCCCACAAAGGCATAAATGTACTCATGATCCATGTATATATGAATTAATTAAAAAAAAAAAAAAAAGGAAAAGTGGGAATCACTTTTGCACAGGAATATTTGGGAGGTGTTGTTTACTGTAGTCTGTCAGAAGTTGGGACAAAATTAAATAAGATGAGTTTGGTGATTTGAAAAGTGTGAAAGCTGGTAGTAAACTCTCCTCTCCTTACCTGGAGAAGTTAACTAAAATGAATGAAGCTTCTGCAGAAAATTGAGGACTTGTTAACAACTCTTTTTATGAAGATGGTCGCCTGATCCAGCTAACATAGAGTAACCCTTCAGAACTAGATGAACGAGTGCGTGGAGAAGCATATGA
Organism: Loris lydekkerianus; assembly: GCA_963574355.1. NCBI lineage: Eukaryota > Metazoa > Chordata > Mammalia > Primates > Lorisidae > Loris > Loris lydekkerianus. The sequence goes on along the minus strand of CAUYPK010107883.1, from coordinate 22,737 downwards.
GAAATACGTAAACTCTGCTGAGGAGCAAAGATGGAACTCTCAAACAAACGAGTGTAAAATAACTAGATCCAGTCTAGTCTAAATTACTGGTAGATGACAACTTAAAATAACGAACTGCAGATGAACAAAATGCACATAATTTTCACAATACCCTATGATTTTTAGACAAAGCTCTAATATTCAGAATTCACAAAATTATCTGTGATAAGAACTAGTTATAATATTATGTAATTCAAGGACATCTTTGTTATCTTAAGCCTTATGTAGTACTGTAACTTGCTTATATCCACATCAGGATTTTGGTTGAAATACTTAATGATCCTTCCATTGGAACTAATTGAAGTTTTTCTTGGATGTACAGAGTCAAATGAAGAATGATAAAAACTTAATCTTGCAATATACTGCATTTTCTGGTGCTATTTTTATACAGTGAGCAACATCATTGCAGCAAAATAATATATTTAACTTCTTCGTTAAAATAGAAAAGATAGGTACCCAATCCCCAATCCAGAGCAACAGGGTTGGGGCTAGAGCTTGCACATTTGGAGACCACCTCATTGCTTCAATGTGCAGCCAGAATTGAGACTGATTGATTGATTTTCTCATTGCTTTTCAAATTCTGGCTAACAAAATGCAGAACCTACCTGAGGTCACTAACAGTAACTAATAAAAAATCTGAGATGAGAACCTAGATGTCATGTCATGCTACCATCATAATGGACTATGGTGCAGGATAAATTGATGGACAACACTTTTTATTTCTTGGTAGATGCTATTAGTTCATGGGACCTGAGAAATGTTTAGAAATGAAATGACAGAATTCAGAATCTGATAATGCAAGTTTGTAAAAACAAAAGTACAGATGTAGCATCACCCTTCTTCTGAGACATATGTGTCTTTTTCTCTTAAAAGCAAACATTTTCTTCCTAAAAAATAACATCCTTGAATAGTAAATAAGAAAGTTAATGGAAGCAGTAGGGTGCAGTAAAAAAGTGTGACTGTTAACTAAGAAACCTGAATTCTAGTCCCAAATGTGTGTATAACTCCAATGGAGACAAACCATTTCCTTCTGCTGAACCTGTTTTCTCATCTGTTTACAGTGCTGTATGTGATTACACTAAGGCTTACTGCAGCTAAGACCTATGCTCAGAGAGGACTAACCTCCCCACTCTTCCCAAGCTATTCTCTTGTGCCAGATGCACTGTCTCCAATTTGGCATTTCTGTACAGGTTGCACACACTGTAAAAATGAAACTTCCTATCCACTCGAGGATGATGCATTCACTTAAATTCTAGTTAACCTATTTAGTACATGACAGGAGAAAACTGGGACATCAGATGCTAAACCATCTTTTCTGTTGTCTTGTCAAGGCTCGTTCTGATTCTTGTGACTGACTGGTCAGAATTCTTACAAGAGAGTCAGCAGCATCCACACCACAAGACTCATTCCCTGTGGCTGCCTTTTGGAAATGGTAATCCTCTACCTACCCCTCACCCTCCTGTCTGCACAGCTGCTGATCTGAAAATTATGATATGTCAGACATTTTACAGCCTTAACATCCATCAACTCATCTTTACATTTTTATCCCAGCTTAACTATAATGGATTTTTAGGTAGCTGGAAAGGTTGGCCAACCAAGATAGAAAAAAGTCACATCATGAATAAGTAGCATGCTGAATATCCATTTCTTACCTTGCGCTTGTTGGTAGGACACACATAGAGATAGCTTAAAATGGTTTTCAAACCAACTTTATCATTCATCTTCTCATAGGTTGTTCCATAATCGGTTGACCTACAATTCAAAAGGAGCATTAATGAGGACAGAAGTATATGTCTTGGCTGCCTGTCAGTATAACGCATGTTTTACATAGTAGAATGACTCTCAGGAGGTTTCTAAATGATTCATGCAGTATATAATGATGCTTAATTACGTACACTGTAGCATCATGTGAGTGGTTAATATTTGCATTTAAATTGAATTGGTAAAAATTAAAATTCCATCTTTCTGCTGCTCTTTAATGTATGCACAGTGCATAAAAGATGTGGTTCATTTAAAAAGATTAAGAGATGAGGGTGTCCCTTGAATTGACCAAACAATTAGTTTTTAGTAAGATACGACATTTCAAAACTTTTGCTTTCTCTTTGACAGAGCAGAAAGCTGGTTCTCCTGATTTATCTACAAGTTGTAAGTGTGTGCACGCATGTGTGTGTGTGTGCGTTTCTCATGAGTCAGAGAATATATGGTGGGCCATTCCCTTGAAAGGTCATTCAGTTTGTTCTATTATTTCACAGCAAGAAAATGTCTCAATAATAAGTGAAATTTCACAATCTTACTCACTGTTCTTTCCCAGTGTTAAGCAACCCTGAGTTGGGATGACATTGGTTCTGGCACTGACTCTACCTGTCATATGTAAAAAACATCTATCTCTGTATGTATCTATATCTATATATAGAGGGAGAGATATATATATTTTTTGAGACAGAGTCTTAGTGAGTCTCCCTGGGGTTGAGTGCTGTGATGTCATAGCTCACTGCAACCTCAAACTATTTGGCTCAAGTGATTCTCTTGCCTCAGCCTCCCAAGTAGCTGTGACTATAGGCCCCTGCTACGATGCCCAGCTATTTTTAGAGACAGGGACTTGCTCTTGCTCAGGATGGTCTTGAATTCCTGAGCTCATGCAATATGCCTGCCTCGGCCTCCCAGAGTGCTGGGATTACAGACGTGAGCCACTCCATCTGTCTTATACATTCTCTCATCTTTGTCTAGCCATTGGTCAATAAGTTATTAATTTAAACTGAATAGGTTTTAACCACCTTCTCTATGAGGCCCCCTCTGTCTTTCAGAATGTTTAATCTTATTAGATCATCCATGACAACCATGTGTAGTGGGGATTATTATCTGCATCTGAAGAAAGCAGTTGAGAGAACATCAGTGACCTGCTCAAAAATAATGTTATAATTAGTAAGTGGGACAGCCAGAATTTGAAACCAGCTGTTCTGGCTCTAAGCCCTATGTTGCTTTCATTATACCTCAGCTTTTCTTTTCTTTCTTCTTCTTTTTTTTTTTTTTAATTTAAAAAGTCAGATATAAAATTTCCTTTCAACTTTTTTTTTCCCCTCACATGACAAACTCTTAATAAAATTTGTTCATTTATTCACATTTTTAGAGCTGCTAAAATGTATCAGACACTGTCCTAAGTGCCAGGATATAATACACAGACTCTACTGTCAAGTACTTCATAGTGTTGAGAAAAAGAAATATAAACAAGTAGTTATAAAGTGCTACCTGCAATGATATATCTATGAATTAATAATGCATGGAAAATAAAGTTCATTTAATTAAAAAAAACACAAACATGCAATACAATAGAACCTCTATAGCTGACCACCTCCCCACATTGACCACCTCCTTACATTGATTGAATTTTCATAGACCATATGTTACTATCAGCACAGTAGGCTTAGCTCCTTATGTTGACCTCCTCTATATGTTGACCAGTTTGTCCTTTATGTGGTCAACTTACAGAGGCTCTACTGTAATTTTAATACATTTCAGATACTAAGAAAAATTACAAATTCTTACAGATTATAATGACTAAATAGAAGAAGTTTGTGTTAACACCTCACTATCATTCATTACTTTGGCCCAGGCACTGGAAGAAGAAAGACTTTCTGGAATCAGGAATTAAGGATTTATTCTGGCTGGGAATTCAAGACATTTCTTCCTAAAATGTGTATGTAGAAGGTAAATACAAAAGAGTCAATGCGTTAGAAAATTTAAAGGACATTTTAAATCACTGAGGAATGAGGTAGTATGCAAAACTTCTTGAAAAAACTAGGAACCTTGGAAATGATAAGTTTAGAAAAGGGAAGTTGAGAGAGCACCATAGACCAGACGGTCCCCAGGATAATAGAAGCACAGAACTGGCATTCTTCAAGGACAGTCTTTGTTCAAACAAAGACTATTCAATCAAATGAACATAACCTTGATGGCCAAGCATATTTGAGGAACATTCCAGAAACCCTTCATAGGGTTATATAATGATCCATAACAAAAATTCTTGAAATCCTCCTTCCATATCAATCTTTTTCTCTCTAAATTTGCAGTTGACAAGAGAGTTCTTGCTGCTCTCTAGGAAAAATCTTAGATTTCTTTCTTCACCCAGTCCACTCTTGATCTTGATTTTTTCTCACTCCCATCCTAGCCATCTCAGGTCAACGGTCTCTTCCTACTAAGTCCTTCTTGCCTCTCAAGTCTTGCTAACCTTATTATGGGTCCTTTTATTGTACACATTTTATTTTTCTTTTCTATTCACTACTGTGAACAATACTCACGAGTTTGAAAATAAACAAACAGATGCAAAATCTACCCACTGATGGGAGGAGGATGAAAGGTGTAAACACATAGAGATAGTTGGATATCAGTATCACTGGACTTTATCATTGGAAATAACAGAATGGTCCAAATTTCTTAGTGGAATAACAGTAGAAGAGGCTAAAGACCAATCCACATGGTGTGATGAATTCCTTATAATCTCTAATTTGATTCTTGAGATACTTAATAAATATTTTTACCTTAAAAAAAAAAAAAAACACCATGCAGAGGCAAATGAGAGTTACTCTCTAAAGAGTCTTTATATTAAAGGCATTATTCTTATTTGCATGTGTGTCTGTGAGACAGTGTGCATTTAGCTCTAATCTCAATGTGACAAGAGGACAGTGGAGTGACTGATTCAGATTTTTATTAGCAATTTTTTTTTCTCAGCAAGCTTATGCTTTGTTGTTGGACATTTTTTTCTTATTATTCTATCACTTTTCCACCAATCTAGATCCCTCAACGCATTTGTCATTGTTTTGCTTCTTGATATTACAAAGCTCAAAAGCTAATCCATAATTTGTTAACTCTCTCCTCCAACAGAATGACATGTTTGAACATTATGGCTTTGTAATAAGCAATTGTTAGAAAGATTTTCAAAAAGATGCAATGGGTACAGGTGAAACTTACTAAATGCAGAATACAAATGTCTACATATAATAACTAAGAAAATGCCATGAAGGCTACGTTGAACAGTTTGATGAGAATATTTCAGATTGTATATGAAACCAGCACATTATACCCCTTGATTGCACTGTTGTACACAGCTATGATTTAACAATAAAAAAAAAAGATGCATTTTCACACACCCATGTGGTATAAATTCAGTTGTTCAGGGGTGTCCCACAGACCTAGAATAGCGTGTTGATAGATCCTGCATAGAACTAGCAACCATCTGGCATACCTTGGCATAGAAGTTTAACAGAGAAAATGTTGAATACTTGCAAACCTGTCAGTAAATCATTACTGCACCAAGTTCTCTGAGTTCTCTGAGAACTTCTGGCCTCAGCACTCTCAGCATGAGGTTCTTCCTAATTTTCTACTTTTCTTTACAGTCCAGCCACCAAAAGATTGAGGCCTGGCACAGCAGAGATCCTTGAGAAATTCACTCTAGTGCCTGTGCTGACTGATCTATAAGTGGCTATGCCAATCAGCCTGCACCCCAGTGGGGCAGACAGTGACCTCGAAATGGTCCTGCACCCCGGAAGGCACAGTACTGCCCATCTGCAAACCCCAATTTACAGCTAAGAGATGTTCCCATTATACTTGCAAGGTCAATCGTGGGAGCTGTAGCCTCCTAGGGACATGGGAGCAGCCTGGCCAGCAAACCAAGGTACTGGTTAAATATTTTAAGTCTCATACCTAGATAAGGGAAAGAGGCATATATTCCAAGATCAAAAAATATTGGAGAATGCTGATTAGCGTGTTGATAGATAACCTGCATAGAACTAGCAACCAGCTGGCATACCTTGGCATAGAAGTTTAACAGAGAAAATGTTGAATACTTGCAAACCTTGTAATGTTCTTTTACTTCATAACACTTTAGAAATTACATTATTCTAATATACTCCAAACCCCTTAAGTGCAAATACTTCATGTGACATTTTCCAAACATATCTGAATATAGGATCTATTCTTGAGAGATGAGCACTGTGTGAAAAACACGTGAAGAACACGGTATCATGTACAAAAAATACAAAGGAAAGATTTGGGACTTTGCTTAAGAAAGGGGGAACAACAAAAATATTTGAAATAAGTGAAATTTGCAAACACAAACGGCAGGCTGTGCTAGCCACAGAGTGACTGCCATTATAATGAAAAAGCAAAATGAATAACAAACAAAAAGGAAGGAATCTTAAAATATGTATCATCTATTAACATAATTAACATGCAATATATGTAGCCCTGAGTTCTTGTACCATCTTTATGAAGATTTCAAAGCAATTATTTTTATTCTTGAGCTTTGTTTATAGGTTGACTTATCTGTAGATGAAAAATATAGTGTCTGTCAACACCTATGCTGTGTCAGAAGCTGCATGATTAAAAAGAGAAGCATTCCAGGAAAATAAATATGCCAGCTATTAAATCAAGGCTCACCTGTTTTTGCTTTTGATCTTTAATCCTTACTCTACCATTTTTACAAATATATCTTAGTAACTATTAGAACATTTAAAAGCACGTCTTTATTTACATACTTCTTATCTACACAGAGCTCAGATGAGTTGCTCTGAGAGGTGAGAAACCACACCCCAAACATCTCACTTGCTTTCCAAGAGCTTATGATTTTTTTGAAATGGTAAAATCTCCTGTTACACTTGAAGAACGGATCAATACAGGATGCGATTAGTTTCCACAACATGTTGCAGAACTATAATGAGTGACTAGATTTCTTCTATAATCTTATGCCATCAAACGAGTTACTTAAATAAGCACAGAGTCATCTATAAACTAAATTAATCCATAAAAACACAGAGCACAATTATTGGCTCATAATAAGCAAACATACATGATAGATTTTGTTTTTCATGTTCTGACTTTTTTTTTTTTTTCCTTGATTATCTTTGGTCTTCTTTGGCCAACATTTACTAAAATACGTAACATGAACTCTCGAGGAAAATCTCAATCACTAAAAATAATTTTACTTTTATGTTACTTAGAGGAGGAAATATTCATAAAGTTATTTTAAATGTTTTTAACATTTTTAAATGCAGCCAAATTTAGTCCATCATACTTTGGAGGACACGTGCTAATAGTTTTATGCAGAATTTGGATCAGAGAGTCAATGGTAAGAGTTGGAATATGAGAGTTAAAGATGCTACTGTCTGTTTCTATAATTCCATCTGAGTTGCACTGCTGAATTAACTATTATGCTTAAGGAACATAACGGTTAACATAATAAAAATGAGTGTACACTGCATACACACAGTGTGATCTAAGCTGTTCACAACTAGAATCCTATGAGAAGGATGTTGATGTTAACCAAATATTACAAATAACAAAGACTCCAAAGTGTCACCAACCTACTTTAGGCCAAAGAACTTTGAAGGTGCAGGGTCCACACAGGCTATCACACCAGAGCTGGCATTCCTTTTTTTGTTTGTTTTTTGGGACAGCGTCTCACTATGTCACCCTCAGTAGAGTGCTATTGCGTCACAGCTCACAACAACCTCAAACTCTTGGGCTTAAGTGATTCTCTTGCCTCAGTCTCCCAAGTAGCTGGGAGTACAGGTTTCTGCCACAATGCCCAGCTATTTTTTTGTTGTAGTTGTCATTGTTGTTTGGCAGGCCCAGGCTGGGTTCGAACCTGCCAGCCTCAGTGTATGTGGCTGGCACCCTAACCGCTGAGCTATGGGCATGGAGCCCAGAGCTTGCATTCTTACCCCCATCTTTCAGTGCCTCTATCAAAATCCTCAAGGAACAATTCACGGATGGAATAGGAGATGTATGAGAAAATCCAGTCAAGCATTTCTTCATAAAAGAAGTGTGAACTCAAACTGTTTGACATTCTGCGTTAAGCCTGGCCTTTCTTCACACCTACTAAAATGACAGAGTGCCTGCCTGGGGGCATCACTTATAAGACAAGTATGAGGAGAAATTCTCACAAGGATCTAAGAGGAAAAAAAGGTATATATCCTCTATATGATCCATTCTGGCTTCTTGGGAGGATAAAAATATGAAAAAAAGTGATTGGCATTATCCTGTTAATAAGTTGATAATGCCTCATTCAGTTTACCAAGATGTCCCAGCCTAACAGAAAAAGCAGGTTTTTAAACCCAAACAGGACTGCAGTTAGGCAATCATTATTAGCTGAGTAACCAGTCCATGTCCCGGTTTCTACAACAAATGAACCATTCAGTACTCAAGGCTTGTCGTGTACAATTTGCATTCCAATTTTTACCTAACAGGTTTGCAATTTGATTGTGATATGCCTGACCCTTAATTTCTCTTCTTTCTCTCCCTCATCCCCACCCCTTGTCAACTCCAGATTTAGTTGGAAAACTTTTCCCCCAGAACCCCAAAAGATGGTCCCTTCATTTCTTTCTCAACACAGCTGACATTGTATAAAATGGCAATATACCCTTTCTCCCCCAGCATACTCTGTCCTCCTTAGACACTTTGGTTTTCTTTTCATAATACGTATTCCCATCTGATAGATTTTTACTGATGTTTTGTCTTCCTGCCCCACCAGAAGACAAGCTCCATTTGAGTAGGTAGGATGTGTGCTTCCAGCACTGCTGCCTTCCTAGCACACAGAACAATACCCTGGGAAAAATGGGCACCTGCAATTTGTTTTTGGGGTGACTTTCTGCTTCAATGGATGCTTGCTTTTCCTATGTGCCCTACGGAGTTTCTATGACATCAAAATCAAGAAGCTGACACAATCCTTGCTGTTAGAAGATATGATTGGCTATATGAGAAGAAGAGAGACTAGAGTGGTGCACTTATTCTATTCCATGCTTTCTACTATTTAATTAATAAATAAGTGGTTTTGGTTACAGATATTGAATGGGAAGTACATGGTTCTCATATACTCTGTCCCCAACATGTGTAAACATCTCTGTTGTCAACATTCTCCACCATAATGTTATGTTTGTTAAAAAGAACCTACAATAATACATGATTATCACCCAGAGTCCTCACATTACATTAGGAATAATTCTTAGTGTTATGAATTCCCTGGATTTTGAAAAATGTGTAAAGAAATGTGTCTACTATCTTGGTATCCTACAAAATAGTTTTACAGCATTAAAAATCCTCTCTGCTACTCCTGTTCATCCTTGCCATTTCCTTAACCCAAATAATCATTGATCTATTTACTATCTACATGGATTTGTCCTTAGAAGAATGTCCTATATAGGTTTACCCCATTTTATTGCATATAACTTTATTGTGCTTCACAGGCACTATATTTTTTTTAACTAATTGTAGTTTTATGGCAATCTTTGATGGGGAAAGTCCATTAGCACCATTTTTCCAACATCATGTATTTACTTCATGTCTTTATGTCACATTTTGGTAATTCTTACAGTATTTCAAACTTTTTGTTATTATCATTACCATTATTATTATTATCACATTTGTTATGGTAATCTGTGATCAATGATCATTAATGTTACTATTGTCTAAGTGTTTTGAGCCACTAAAAACCATACCCATAGATTATGGCAAACTTAATAAATGTGTGTGTGTGTGTGTGTGTGTGTGTGTGTTCTGATTGTGCTACCAACTGGCTATGCTCCCGGTCTCTTTCCCTCTTTCCCTCTCCTTGGGTACCTATGTTCTTTAAAATACAACAAAGTTGATATTAAACCAATCAATAACCCTGCAAAAGCTTCTAAATGTCCAAGTGAAAGGAAGAGTTAGTGTATGTCTCTCACTTGTAACTCAAAGTTAAATATGATTAAGCTTAGTGAGAAAGTTATTTTGAAAGCCAAAACAGACTTGTGCCAAAACAGTTAACCAAGTTGTGAAAGCAAAGAAAAAGTTCCTGGTGAAAATTAAAAGTACTACTTCAGTAAACATACAAATGATAAGAAAGCCCACATAACAAAATCCCAAAACCAGAGATGTTGGCGTGGATGTGGAGGAAAGGGCATACTTCTACACTGCTGGTGGGAATGCCTACACAAAACTTTTTAATGGTTGACCAATATTTCCTCATAATGTTACCATAATTTATTCCACTATGCTCTCATCTATAGGACACTTCAGATTCTTCCTTTTTTGCATGAGTGTATTCAATACTGTGAAGAACTTCATTTTCATCAACTCATGTTATTTTCTTTATCCGAGATTCAGATGGGCTAAGGAAAATCTTGGAATTGAAATTACTGCACCAAAGAGTAGAAAACCTTTTAAGTCTTTATATACCTATTTCCAGCTTTTCAAAAATACATAATTGTATAACCATCAAGTATGCACAGAATAGCTATTTCACTGTGCTCTAACCAACACTGTGTGTTGTAAGTGCTCTCATTTTTACCATTGTTGTTATTAAAATAGCATGATTTCAATGACTTCTTATAAAAAAAATTTTGATAATTTATTAGTTACATGTATTTGTGTGTGTATGTGTGTAAATTGTCTTTTGTCTCCCACACTTTAAAATTGAAAATGTAATTTTAAAATTAAAAATGTGATTTATCTTTTTTTCTATTATAATAAAATGTATGCTCATTGGAATAAGGTAGGCAAAGCTTAACTCTTTCAGCTAATTGTCAGCTAAAGAATTTTTAAACCCACCTGTAATTTGTAAACCTCTGTTTGAGCTATTCCACCTTTTAGGGCCATACCAATATATACCTTCCATATATTGATTTATAATTTAACCTATAATTCCTGTCTCTCTGAAGTACATAAAACCAAATTGTAACTCCACCATCCTAAGTCCACTTGCTCAAGACTTCTTGGGTGTGAGTCTCAGTTATGGTCTTCAAATTTGGCTCAGAATAAACCCCTTTAAATTATTTTACAAAGTATGGCTTCTTTTCCATCAACACTGGTAAATGACTTTCATTTTTATTCTTGCTGAATATCTTGGCTGTTCTTGGCCCCTTGCTCCTTCATAGTAATTTTGGAATCACTGCATCAATTAAAAAAAAAAAAAAACAATTAAAAAACACAACTGTGATAATTCTTATGATTGCATTGAAAGTGTTGATTAATTGTGGGAGAACTGTTGTTTTTGAACCCATGAAGATAATATATATCATTTAATTTGTTTTGCTTTCTTTATTTAATGTTTTATAGTTTCCCAGGCAGATATTTTGTATATTTTGATTTAAATGTATTCTCATGTATTTAATATTTTAATGGTATTATTATTATGCCTTAAACATAGTTTTATACTTAGTTGTGGTCAATGTATAAAAATGCAGTGATTTTTGGTATCTTAATAGATCATATATCTAGTAACATTTCTAAATTTACTATTTTAATTTTTTTATCTTGAAAAAAATTAAATTTATACAGGAGTTACAAAAGTGGTACAATGTATTCCTGAATGTGCTTCCCCAATTGCTAATATTTTGCCATATTTGTTTCATCATTTTTCTCTGTGTACACAACAGTAAGTATTATGATTATTTAACATCCACCATCATTATCATTATTAGTATTGCTGAGTCATTTAAGAGTAACCTGCAGATATCAGGTGCATCTATTCCTAAATAGTCCTGTTATTTCCTCTTAAAAATGATGATATAAAAGAATCAGATTATAAAATTATTAAATTTAACTTTCATGCAATACTATTATCCTATCTAGTATATTATCAACTTTTACCAATTATCAACATAATGCTCTTTTAAACAGTTTTATTTTTCCCAATCCTAGATACACTCAAGGATTAAAAATTGCATTTAGTTGTAACATCTACTTAGTCTCCTTACACCTGGAACAGTTCCATAGCCTTTCTTTGTCTTTTATGAAATGACATTTTTTGAGGAGTACAGGGTTGTCGTTTTGTAGAATAGTGCTTGATTTTTGTTTGATTACTTCCTTATCAGTGAGATTATTTATTTTTGGTGGGAAATCACATAAACGATATCTTTGCAGTGCATCACAGGAGGCGAAAGATGATGTCATTTGTCCCATTATTGATTATATGAATTACATGTCAGCATAATATTTTGGAGTATTTGGTTAAAGATCTATAACTATTATTAACTTTCTTTTGTTTTGTATAGCTTCTAGATAATTCAACACATACATTTTATATAATATCTATATAATCTAATATATCTATTATAATATCTATAACATCTAATATCTATAATATAGATATTATTATCTATTTATTATCTATATAATAGATATTATATATATTATGTGATATATTGTATGAGGGTGACGTTGTGTTATAGAATTACATGTACCAAATAATGCCACAAATAATGGCCCTTTTAACAAACCGATAACCTATACCAATCTTTTATTAAAAAATCATAAGCATGTAGTTCTGTATATAACAATATCATAGTCAACCACAAAAGGGTGTTACTTCTGCCAGATCCTGTATTTCTATTGGATAGCACTGCCCTAGAATGGTCACTAAAAATATAAAACAAAAAGTATACACACTGAATCTCTCATTAAAACAAATAAAATTCAGTATAAGAGATGGCAGAGAAAGAAGAAAAATAAACCACAATATGGGAGAACAGAAAAAAAAATGGATGATAGATTCAAACTCTATTAAAATGTCAACCACATCAAATGTAAATGCTCTAAATATTCTAATGAATGATCAAAGAATGTCAGATTGGTGAAAAACTGCATAACCCACTTATATGCAGTCCATAAGAAATTCATTTTAAATATAAAGACACTTCTATGTAGAAAGGAAAATGATAAAAAAAAAAAAAAAAAGAAAAAGAAAATGCTTTGCAAATATTAAGCATTTAAAACCTGGAGTGACAATGTTGACATTAAACTATTGAAGGCATCATGACAAGAAAGACTCTCAGTTATAAAGAAAGATGGTCCCTATGATGAAAATTAAGTTTATCTGGAAGATACAACTATTCCAAAATGTACATATTTTAGAATACGCCTTCAAAAATACAAAACAAAAATTAACCCAACTTAAAGGGAAAAATAAATATATCTATAGTTTTGGGTGGGGAGATTTTAATAGTTCTCTCTTAGTGAGGAATAGATCAAGTAATCAGAAGTTCAGAAAGCACGTAGAAAACTTGAATGAAATTATCCACTAGCTGGGCTTATTTACCAATTTTATAGCATTTTGCTCTATAATAGCAGAACTCTCATTCTTTATAAGTGCATATGGAGCAGTCACCAAAATAGACCACATTCTGGGATTAGAAGACAAGTCTTAAGTAATTTTCAAAGATTAGAATTTTACAGAGTATATTTTCTGATCAAAATTGAATTAAATTAGAAATTAAGAAAGGGATAATGTCTTCAAAAATATTAGCTATTTGGATTTTAAGAAGGATACAGACATGGTTAGTTTTACTGTGCTTCATTTTCTTTTACTAAGCTTCTCTGATACTGTGTTTTTCATAAATTGAAGATATATGGCAAACCTGAGTTAAGCAAGGTTACAGACATCATTTTCCCGAAAGCTTATGCATACTTAGTGTCTTTATGTGTCACATTTTGGTAATTTTCATATTTCAAACATTTTTTATTATCATTATTCTTATCTATGGTGATCTATGATCAGAGATCTTTGATGTTACTATTTTAGTTGTTTTGGAGTGCCACAAAGAACTCCCATAATGATAAACTTAATAAATGTTGTATGTGTTCTGACTGCTCCTCTGACCTGATGTTCCCTAATTCCTTTCTTTCTCTTTGGAGATTTTTATTCCCTAATATACAACAATGTGGATATTAAGCCAATTAGTAACCCTCTAATGGCCTCTAAGTCTACTAGTGAATGGAAGAGTTGCGTGTCTCTCACTTTCAGTGGTTCTCAACCTATGGGTTGCGACCCCTTTGGACTGTATTAAAGGTCCACAGCATTAGGAAGGTTGAGAACCAAAATCAAAAGCTAAAAATGATTACACTTAGTGAGAAAGGCGTGTTGTGCCAGTTAGCCAAGTTGTGAGTGCAAGGGAAATGTTTATGAAGGGAAATATACTCCAGTGAACGTACAAATGATAAGAAAGTGCAACAGTCTTATTGCCGGTATGGAGAAAGTTTTAGTAATCTGGTTATAAGATCAAGCCAGCCACAACGTTTTGTAAGCCCAAAGCCTAAGCCAGAGTGAGGATCTCTTTGATTTTATGAAGGTTGAAAGAGGGGAGGAAGCTGTAAGAGGAAAGTTGGAAGCTAGCAGAACTTGGTTTATGCCATTTCAGGAAAGAAGTTATCTCCATAAAAGTACAAATGGAAGCAGCTGATAGAGAAGCTGCAGCATGGTATCCTTAAGATGTAGCTGAGACCAGTGATGAAGGTGGCTGCACCCAACAACAGACATTCAATTGTGGACAAAACGTCTTCTGTTAGAAGAAGATGCCATCTCAGACTTTTGTAGTTAAAGGGAAGTCAATGCCTGGCTTCAAAGGACAGGTTGACTCTTTTGTTAGCTAAGAGTGCAGCAGGTGACTTTAAGTGGAAGCCAATGCTCATTTTAATTAAAACAAAAATCCTAGGTCTCCTAAGAATTATGCTAAATTTCTTCCTCTTGTCTCTATAAATGGAACCACAAAGGTTGGATCACAGCACATCTGTTTACAACATGGTTGACTAAATATTTTAAACTTACTTTTGAGAACTACTGCTCACACACACACAAAAACATTTCCTTCAAAAATATTACTACTCATTGACAATAAATCTGGTCACCCAAGATCTCTGGATGGAGATGTACAGGGTATTTATCTTGTTTTCTTGCCTGTTAATAAAATATCTACCCTATAACCCATGGATCAAGAAGTAATTTGAACTTTCAAGTCTCATTAGTGAAGAAATACTTTTTGTAAGGCTATTGCTGTCATAAGACAGTGTTGCCTCTGAAGGGTCTGGGCAAGGTAAACAAACAAAACTAAGGACAACAACAACAACAAAAAACCTTCTGGAAAGGATTCATCATTCTTGATGCCATTAAGAACATTCATAATTTATGAAAAGAGGTCAAAATCTCAACCTTAACAGGAGTTTGGAAGAAGTTGATCCCAACCCTTATGAATGACTTTGAGAAATTCAAGACTTCAGTGGAGGAACTGTGGTTGTGGTGGAAATGAGAGTGCTAGAATTAGAAGTGGAACCTGAAGATGTTACTGAGTTGCTACAATCTCATGATAAAACTTGGAAAAAAAGATGAGGGGTTTCTTCTTGTGACTGAGCAAAGAAAGTGGTGTTTTAAGATTGAAACTAGTCCTGATGAAGATGCAATGAATACTGTTGAAATTACAGTATACTTGCTCAAGCAGTGGCAGGGTTTAAAAAGATTGACTCTATATTTGAACTAGTAGGCAAAATTTTATCAAACAGCATCATATACTATTGAGAAATCTTTTGTGAAAGGAAGAATAAATTAAGGTGCCAAACCTTATTGTTATCTTATGTTTAAAAATTGCTACAGCCACCCCCAATGTTCAGCAACCACCACCCCCATGTCTGTAGCCATCAACACTGAGGCAAATCTCTCCAACAGCAAAATGATTATGGCATGCTGAACACTCAGATAATCATTAGGATTTTTTATCAATAATGTATTTTTAATTAAGGTATGTACTCTTTTTAGGCATAATGGTATTGAATGCCATGTAGTATAATCATAGATTTTATATTCACTGGGAAGCCAAAAAATTTTTGTATCTTACTGTTTTGTGGTTTGGAATGGAACCTACAATATCATAGAGATATGACTATACTTTGAATGATTTATAATTATAGGATATTTGTAGCAGCCTGTATAGCCTATGGCTAGGAGGAGTGAGAGTTATAAGAAATACTTGTATAGCTCAATAATGGAACACCTTGGTGAACAGGGCATGGAGAGGGATTTAGCTCACTTAACAAGCATGAGAGCTTGTGAGATGAGGGCAGTGGTGAATTGGCAGTCTCTACACCTGTGGCGTTGAGAGGCACAAGATCAGCTTTATTTATTTATTTTATTAGTATTAGATCATAGCTGTGTACATTAATGCAATCATGGGGCACCATGCACTGGTTTTATAAACAGTTCGCGTTCGACACATTTTCATCACACTGGTTAGCATAGCATTCCTGGCGTTTTCTTAATTATTGTGTTAAGACAATCATATTCTGCATTCACTAAGTTTCACATGTACCCTTGTAAGATGCAACGCAGGTGTGATCCCACCAATCACCCTCCCTCTGCCCAACCTCCCCCCTCCCTCCCATCTCTCTCTCCCTTCCCCATATTCTTAGGTTATAACTGGGTTATAGCTTTCCTATGAAAGCCATAAATTAGTTTCAGAGTAGGGCTGAGATCAGCTTTATATTAGGCTGGAGGAGCAGGCAGTTGGGAGCATGCGCATTCTATCAGGGACCCGCTTACTCTGGCTCTGTCTTCTCTCCTGCCTGAGAATGCCAGCACAGCACAGCGTCCCTCTGCTGAAGATCACTAAGCTCTGCTAAAGACTAAGATCTATCTAGGCACCTAAGAGAAATTGTTTCTGAGCAAGGTAGCTTAGCGGTCCATGTCTGGAACCTAGTTAAGCCGGCCGAGACCTGGCCAGTCCCCATCCCTGAGAAGTGGTGGCAGCGGTGGACTGTGACAGATATTAGTCTTCGCTGTACTACTAATGTTTGGATTAGTGACTATTTTAAGCCAATGAAGCAATTATGAAATTGCTTCAGGAGAAAAAGAAAAAGAAAATTTATTTTACCATTTATACATGAATTTCCAAAACTAATAATTCTCAGGTTTAATCTCCTGTACCTTCTCACATTTGCCACTAGATTATAATCTCACTGGAACTTTCCGTCCTGAGGAGAAAAAAGAAACCTGCATAACAGAAGTGCACATGCTATCCAAACAAGGTTCAGAGGCTGAATTCTATTTGATATATGAATATGTACCACGACTAATACTGTAATGCATTAAAGGTACAAATGGTATCTGCTAAAACAATAACCAGCTCATCTGCGTAAACACAGGCACTGATGTTTTTTATTCTTTGACTTAATAGAAATATAATATTATCTTCAAAAAATAGTATGATAAAATGTTGCATTTGAGTAGAAAATTTTTTTGGTGGAATACATTTATCAAGATAAGCATTCTTACCTCCCCCCATATGTGTGTATGTTTTTATTAGCTTCTAAGGTATTAGAAAAATAATTTATATTTATAAAAATGATTTTCTAACATAATTTTTAGAGCTTAAGATATACTAAAATTAATTATAGAATTGGCAAACACCAGAAGTCAAAGACTTCAAAGATTTGTGGTAAAAAACAAGCCAAGCCATCCAAATAAAAGAAAAAGATCTGTCATCACTATGACAAACAGCTGAGGTTATTCCCCATTTCTGAGACAATAGCCAATGAATTAAAGAATTACACCACATACTTATTTTTCTACATATGCTATATAAAAATTGTTGGATTGCCAAGGAACATCAGTTTCTGAGAAATAACACAGGGATATGGGAAGGAAATTAGTTTTATTCTCAGAATGAAGTAAAGAATAGATCACCAGGGCTAACCAGATAGTATGCCTAGAAGAAATGGATAGTAATTAAACTGAGAAAGACATTAAATAAAATCTCATGACATAAAGGGACAGCTCAAGAAGATTTAAGAAGAACAAATGTGGTATCAAGAAAGTGCAGGAGGGTGAATGTGGTGATGATAAGGTAGAAATGAAAAGTGTCAAGATACAAAGTCAAAAGACCAAGGAAACTACAAGTAAATATTAAGATAAGAGAAAATATCAGGCAAAAGTTGAATCTTCACTGATGACATTATTGAAGCTGAATGTGGGGTATCCTATGAAGATGTTTTTTATTCAATATGTAGTAACTATTTTGAATCTGACTTTTCTCTTTTATATGATGGTCAGATATAATAGGATGTCACTTTCTCTCTACAGACAGAATTTAAAGTCTTGGGTGAGAGGCTAGTACAGTGCTCACACCTGCATGCCTATAATCCTAGCACTCTCAGAGGCTGTAGCAGGTGGAGTGCTTGAGCTCAGGCATTTGAGACCAGTTTGAGTAAGAGTGAAAAACTGTCTCTACCAAAGAAAAAAAAAAAGAAAAAAGGCATTGTATCCAGTGCCTGCTGTAATCCAAGACACTCAGGAGGCTGAGGCAAGGGGATAACTTGAGCCCAAGTTTGAGGTTGCTGGGAGCTATGAAGATGCCACCACACTCTACCCTGGGTAACAGAGTGAGATTCTGTCTCCAAAAATAAATAAATAAGTAAAGTCAGTCTTGGGTGAGGGCTTTAATATTAGAGCTACTTAAGGGTTCCAAATGTTGCTAATAAATTAGCTTTCTTGGGTCTTCAATGAGAGATGGTATGCTGATTGAATATTAGGGTTGACTTTGTACACATACATTAACAGAAGCACATAACATGATTTAGGTTATAAACAGTCTTGAGAAGATGAATGGTGATAGAAGAGGTGAGTTGGAGGAAAGTAGATAGATATTGGGTTTTGGTGCCAATAACAGGCAAGAGATAAATGAACAAAAGCCAAAAGAGAATTGGGGTGAGGTAATTTCTAAGTAAGGCCTATGCTGAGAAGGAAAAATTATGATGAGGTATGATTATAACTCAGAATATTAAAAGATATGCTTATTTATCTAGAATATAGAAATAAATTGAGTAATGAGAAGGAAAAACATCCTGTATTGTCAACCTTGATTCATATTTTTAATTTTTAGGAATTCTGAGGAAATAGCATGTATAACTCCAAGTTTACAATCTGTCATGAAATATCTCATAAGATATTTACTTGGGGCATGTCTTGTTGAAGATAAATCTATTATTTAATATAATTTTTCTGATCTAGATTAATTCTGGATCATTAATGTTTGAGGGAATAGTGTCACCTGCAGTCATGGCTTAATTATTCATGGTCTGGAACATGATTTACTTATTCATGGTCTGGAACACCACCAAGCAGGCAGGAAAAGAGACATTTTAGGAAGTTTTCAGAGGTAATAATTAGTAAGAGCTGCTTGACTTTTGGAAACCAGGACATAAATGTAAGATATCCATCTGCTGCAGGATTTTAATTTGATATCAGTATTTTCACTCTTAACATCCTTTCCCCAATCAAGACTACTTTGACATTTGCTATGTCTTCTAGGATTTCCCTCTATGGTTGAGTCTACTCTAATATGGAGTAAACTTTCTCAAACATTTCCTGCTTAGCATCTTTCAGTGATCCTCAAACTCTTCCTCTGAACTGGTTGGCATACAAGAGCTCTCACAGTCCAGTCAATCAAGAGCTACACAAGTCTTTACAATGCTGTGCTTTCTTTACACACTTTGAGCGTCTCCTTCTTTTATCTGTAGTATTTTCTCTAAAGGTGCTTCTTTTTCCTATCCCTCCCCCCTGTACTTGGTTACCTTTCAAGGAAAGCTTTCTTGACCTCTCCCTCTGTCCTCAATTGAAATAGATCAGCTCCTGCTTCATAGGATTGTCATGACCTTCCTTATCTGGCTTCTTGAATGAATTGGGTATTGGTTCTTCAAAGATAAGAACTCTATCTCATTCGTCTTTATATTTTTACTACTTGCCCCAGAAGCTGGCACTGCAGGCCACCCAATAAAGCAGGATAAAATAAATAAATTAGGGCCTGGCAAGAACTGTATTTTGAACTACAGGTAGGGATTTCTAGAGCCTACACTTGTTTTTAATTAGAAAAATCTTTAACAACCATGTTCTCCATCCCAGCATCGCTTGGAGGGGTCGAAGGACTAACAGTTGAAGATCACACTTCCTTCTTCTTCCCATAAATGTCCTTTTCCAAAGCCTAAAATGCAATTTCTCCAATGATTCATCCCAGTTCTTTTCTGCCACTCTCATTTGCAAGCAGTAGTGATTTACTTCCTTTACGTGGAACTCCATTTGACAAGTACCTGGCTGAAGACTGTGTCTACAAGATGTGGTCAGATTAGGTTTGACTTCGAAACTTTGAAAAGAAATGTTCTAGGGAGCTGCTGAAACTGTATATAGTGTTCATAAAGTTCATGTGCAATTTAAACTAGTTGTCTATAAATCTCAAATACATAATAATGTCTTTATTAGTAGTTAGTTTTGTCAATTTGTGTACTTTAGTCCAGAACAATAGATATTAAATTAAAACAAAAAAGTTATGAATTAAAGTCACAATAAGAGAAGATTCTATATTATAAAGAGTTAATTATTCTTCCAGACTTAATATTTTGGACATGCTGATATTGGGGGCCAATATGTCCTTATGATTACAGCTATCCTTTTTTTTTTTTTTTTTTTTTTTGATCCATTTGGTATTATCTCATCTTTTGGAAATTGATTTTATTTAATACCTGTGGTTTCTTACCCCACATTCTTCAGAATACATTTATAGTAGGCAAACAATGAAATAATGTAAGAGTTTTAATGTTGCAAAACATGAAATAATGTAAGAGTTTTTAAGAGATTGATTATTTATAAAAGTGATTCAGCAAAAAGGGGAATATTTCTTGGAAGAAAAAAATAGATCAAGAAGTAAAATCAACAAAAGCTTCTTTTTTTTTGCTGTTCAATTAAAGCAAAACCACTATTTTCTCATATTCCAAACAGTCTGTATTAGTAAATCAAGATGTTTAGTCATGAACTGATGAGACTGTGTTCTATTACATCCTGTTAAAATTATTAGTCACTATCCCCTGAGTCAATTGCATTCTTTGTTCCTTCTGACATACAAGATAACCTACAAATGTCAGTGAAAAAGACTTGGTAATTTCAATTAATTAGTTTGTTTGTTTTGTAGGTATATCAATGACTTAGTTTCGGTTTTATAGCATGTCATAAAAAGTATATACAAAATATAAAGTTGATATCATATAAATATAACTTTCTGAAAGGACTATAATTTCTAAGGTTTCTGTAACCCTGTAAGTAAGGTTCTGAGGATAAGTCTTAGGGAAACACATGTCTACTTCAGTTATTTTGTATTAACCTGTAGCAAGGAAGTCTACAAATAAGATTAATGATTATAATTATAGTTTATTACTAAAAAAAAAAGTGTTAGTGATCATGTTGCAAAATAATAGGATGACGACAGTGCTACAATTATCAATTTCAAACTAAAATCAATTGTCTGTAAATTATACTCAAAATAGTAAAAATAACACAGTGGCTCATTTTCCACTCAATAAATATTAATTCCATTTCTTTCTGTCTGAAGATGTATGTTTCATTTTTTACTTATAAACTCCTCACCTCAGATCTGTTTTTCTTCTACCCTAACCCAATTAATAAAGGAAGAATCGATGAAAAGTTTCCCTTTTCCTTAAAGATCTGTGTTTGGAGAATGTAATTTTTTTTTTTTTGGCCGAAAGTACATGTCTTTGAAAATTATATCTGACTGTGTGGATATGATTTGGGGTTGTGCAAATACGTTTCACTGGTGTACTAGACTCTTAGAATTCTAACCTGAAATGGGTAAATATATTTTTTAGAGTTTCCCTTGTCTACTACTTTGTAATGTAGTTGCAATATTAAGAGAATTGATAACTTATAAATTCTACATATATGAGAGTTAAGGAATGAGATAGTTTAGACATGCATAGAGTATATATATTACTGATTTTTAAAGAAACAAAGATGTTTATATGCATAAACATGCTCAGAACAATATCAATTAATCTATTAAACATGAGTTAATCAATTTTAATTAGTCTGAAAATGCTTTCCTCTTTTACCAGAGTTCCTGACACAAGTATAACCAAGGATCTTATTGTCATTGCATTGTAAATGCTGGAAAACACCAATTAGAATAGATTTCTAGTTGAAAGATTTCCAGATTTTCTTAGTTCACTTAGGATGCTATAACAAAATATTAGACACTGGGTAGACCCTGAACAGAAATTTATTTCTCATAATCCTGAAAACTGGAAAGTCCAAAATCAAAGTGCAAGTCCAGATCCATTGTCTGCTGAGGGCCCACTTCCTGGTTCATAGATAGCCATCTTCTCACTATTTCACATGGTGGAAGTAATGAGTGAACTCTCTGGGGTCTCTTTTATAAGGGCACTAATCTCACTCATGAGACTTTCACCTTCACGACCTGTTACATCCCAAAGGTCCTAACCTTAGATACCACCACAATGGAGATGAAATTTCAACACATGCATTTCTGGGGGGAGGGGACACAAACATTTCATTTATAACACAGATAAACTCTGACTGTACTTTTATACACACATGTAAAATCCTTACATATACTACTCATATTTATGTAAATGGAAAAGAAAAAGCAACTGGTCTCATCTCAAAATAAACTTTACTAATTGGTATTAAGTAATTTACCACATTATAAATCTACCAACAAATATATCTAATTACCTAAAATAGTCATTGATATAGAGGATCCCTCATCTATCCATAGTTTCAGAATTTCTTAAACCATTTAATTCCTAAAAGTGTCCTTTTTCCTAGTCATCTAGTGATGTTTACTCCTGCCTTTTGCATTAGCAGCTTTTTATAATAGCATTCTTGAGCATAATATTTAGTTTAACCAGGAGAAGAGGTATTCGATTTGTATTTTTTTTTATTATTATTAAATCATAGCTGCGTACATTGATATGATCATGGGGCATCATACACTAGCTTAATAGACCATTTGACACATTTTCATCCCAATAGTCAACATAGCCTTCCTGGCATTTTCCTAGTTACCGTGGCATGACATTTACATTTCACATTTGCTGAGTTTC
>CAUYPK010107882.1:0-38984 GCA_963574355.1 Loris lydekkerianus | reverse complement strand
TCTTCTGGCTTGAAAAGTTTCAGCAGAGAAATCTGCAGTCATTCTAATATTCTTCCTTTTGTAGGTAATGGATTTCTTATGTCTGGCTGCTTTCAGAATTTTCTCCCTCATATTAACTTTAGTGACTTTAAATATGATATGCTTGGGGGATGTCTTATTCAGATTGAATTATGCTGGGGTTCTGAAACTGTCTGCTGTCTTAATTTGAGAATCTCTTGGCATGTCTGGAAAATTCTCTTTCATAATTTCATGGAGAAGGGCCTCTGTGCCTTGCAATGCCAGTTCATCACTTTCAGGGATTCCAATGAGGTGGATATTAGCCTTTCTAGAATTATCCCAGAGCTCTCTGAGAGAATGATCCATTTTTACTCTCCATTTCTCTTCCTCTTTGAGAGTTTGGAAGCGTTCAAAGCCTTTGTCTTCAATGTCAGAAATCCTTTCTTCTTTTTGCTCCAGTCTGTTACTGTGGGATTCTACTGTATTTTTCAGATCTTTGAGGGCTGCAAATTCTTGCTTCAGTGCGTCAAAATATTTGGTGGTTTTTTCTTTAAATTCGTTAAATTCTTGAGACAACTTTTCAATTTCTCCTCGAATTTCTAATTCCGACTTTTTAGTTGCTTCTCGAGTTTCTAATTCCAAATTTTCCTCCATTCTATTAATCTTATTTGCAATCCAAATTTTGAATTTGATTTCTGACATCTCAGCCAGCTGTTTTTAAATGGGATCTTCAGTTAAATCTGCTGTATTTTTCCTTGTGGGGGGGGGAGTTGATCTATTCTAATTATTCATGTTAGCAAAGTTTTTCTGCTGATTCCACCCCATGATTGTTTTACACTGGTTGATTTTTCCTCTGGAGGTTTGTCGAGGACCCGTACAGTGTTATGGCCTGAGGAACTGGGGACCTGTTTGGTGTGGTGGGGCTAAGTGGTTCTGTCTTGTTTTCAGCTGGTCTCTGTTCAACCCTAGTGAAAGAGTTACTCTGGGTTGAAGTCTCAGCTGTGGAGATATACCAGCAATTGGTCACCCCGCCTCCACAGGCAACAATTGAATAAGGAAAATCAAACCTTCCTACAACCATACACCTCAGGAAATTGGCTCAGTTCAAAAAGTCCAAATCAATTGTCTCAGTCAGCACCTGTCTCAGGAGGGAGAATTTAAAAGGTCTCTGGCACCTGGATCATAGGGGTCTGTTGACTCCTCAGACATGGCTTTCTCCGGTGCTCCGTGGAGTCAGGTGGACCCACCCAGCAAATAGGTCAGTCTGGGAAGGTTGATGCCTCCTTCCCCACCTTGCACCTCTGTCACACTTAGTCACTGATAGGTTGGCAGTTTCCTGTAGTGAATAGATACTCCAGGGGCATGCACCTGCCTGAATCACAAGGAAATCTATTTCTGCTCTGCCTGGCCACTGCACTCTGCCTCTATCTAGCAGGGGGAGGTGAGGCCTGACCACCTTATGCGCTTGATGGAGGCTGGGGGCTGTTCACTCAGTTCCAGCCCCACCCCTGATTGCTGTTACTGCCAGAACAGAACAACTTTGAAGGAATTTGTTTCTCTCCCTGCTAAATTCCCCTACAGAAGAGAAGCTGTTTTTAGTTCCCAGAGCCTGTGCCTCAGGCCCTGTCTTTGCTCCTACAGATTTGTATTTGGTTACCTGTCAGTTCTAGCCTCCTGTCTTCCTTTGTCTATAGGCTGATGATCCCCCAAGGGTTGGGTACCTCTTAGGCTCAGTAAAGCAGTCTTTTGGGTCAGCCCTGTCCTGGGAACTTCCCAGCTCTGTGCATGCCTTTCTAGTCCCTGACCTCTACCCAGGCCAGTACCGCCTCAGCTAAACCCTTTACTCATGGGGCCTGCATTTCCGTCCCAAATCTTTTCCGTGGTACTTGCCACCTGAGCAGATGTCCGGCCTCCTCTCGTTGCCCAGGGAGACAGGGGGTGTGGCTTCGGAATATCCAGGACTGAGCACTATTGTTGCCAAAAGACGGCTTCTGCTCTGCGCCTCGGGTCACCACTGCTCCGGTGTGGTTCCCTCTCAGCCGACCATCCTCTCGTCACTCCCATGCCATAGAGTCAGCATTGACCACCTGCAGTTTAGGCTCTGTCCATATGCCTCGAGAAATCACCCAAGAATCTGGACTTCTGGGGGACAGGCCTGCAGACAAAAGAGTGAGAGTGGATGGGAGTGCTGGGAGCTCAGAGTTTCAGGTAGAGAATATACACAGTTTTATACAGTTTTATGCCTGGCAGGAGAACGCTGTGGCACCCTAGTAGGGGTGGTAGGTCCAGTTTTTAGAGGGTCTCTCCCGTGGAGTGCAGTGGGTGGACCTTTGAACTCTGCTTGTTTGCTTGTGGGGCACTCTGAGCAGTTCTCATGGGGGAGGGGGCTCTCGTCTGCTTGGTGATGAATTTTGTACTTTTTGTTTGTATCCTTGGGGTTGCAGCTCACCTCAGGGGGGTTGATGTGCATTCTTCAACCTTCTCTATTGGTGTAGCTCTAATCCAGCAGGTTACTTGCTAAATGTCTGTCCTTTAACTGTCCTTCTGGACGGGAGCCTCTGAGGAAAGCTGGCTTCAGTCAGCCATCTTGTCTCCACCTTCATAAGTATTCCAAAAGGGCTAGAAGATGGGTTTTCCAATACTCAGGAATAAATGCCCTTATATATAATTTAGATCCATGACTCCAGGAAGGCAAATGGAAAGTACACAGGGAGGAAGATAAACTGTGGCGAAGCCTTTGTCATATGATAGTGACCTCGTGGTCTTACCTTGTGTGAGGGCATGTGTGTGGATCACCCTCAGTGGCCTGTCAGGGTTTCCCTATTTAAAAGTGGAGAGGAGCTCACAGAGCCGCTCTGCCTCCACTTCACTGTACCTGTTGTATAATTCTTTTTCGTTTCTTTTTTTTTTATTTGTAGTGCTCTTTATTTTATTATATTTTTTAATTTTCACATATACATGTGTTTATTGGGTTTCCATTTTTTGCCTTCAGATAATTAAAGAGGCTTACAATTTATTAACAATAACAATGTTTAAGATAAAGACTAGAAACAAAAACTCATAGAGAATGAATGAACATAAATACATTCAGAAAAGAAATCAGAGAATTGCTGCATCGAAATATCAAGCAATAATGATAATAATAATAATGCAAAGAGAGTAACATTCATATTGTCAAATAAGAGTATGTCTCTTATTGAATACTTTGACCTTGAGATTCAGTATGGAGTCATCAGTTAACTTCTCATTTATTTTACTTTATTTTATTTTATTTTTTAAGTCTGAAAAAATAGAAAACTAATATTTATAAATAAAAGTAAAAGATAATTAAAAAAAACAGATCATGCCAAATCTTATAGACAATAGATAAAGAAGAAATATTTAAAAATCACTCTACTTGATCTGGGTACACCTGATATTAAAATTGGAGAGAATATATTATCATAAAGGAAATTTATGAGGAGTCTGTTGTGATTTGGCCTTTATCATTTCTGATTGATGAAATTAGGGATTTTACTCTCCTACTTCTGGTTATATTAGACAAAGGTCTATCTATTTTATTGACCTTTTAAAAAAACAACTTTTTGATTTATTGATCTGTTGTATAATTCTTTTATTTTTAATTTCATTTAATTCAATTTTGGTTGAATTTCAGTTCTAATTTTGGTTATTTCTTTTCTTCTGCTGGGTATGGGGTTGGAATATTCTTCCTTTTCTAGTTGCTTGAGCTGTCCCTTTAAGTTGTTGATTTCCTCTCTTTCCGTTCTCTTGAGGAAGGCTTGCAACCCTATAAATTTCCCACTTAGGACTGCCTTTGCAGTACCCCAGAGGTGCAGGTAGTTTGGGTCTTCATTACTGTTTTGCTCGAAAATTTGGTAATTTCTTTCTTAATCTCATCTATGACCTAGCTATCATTAGCATAAGATTACTTAGTTTCCATGTCTTTGGGTGAGTTTGCATATTCCTGTTGTTACTGAGTTCAACATTTATTCCATGATGGTCCGAGAAGATAGAAGGAATAATTTCTACTTTTTAAAATTTGCTGAGGTTAGCCTTGTGACCTAAGATGTTCCATGCACTGATGAGAAGAATGTATATTCAGTTTTGTTAGGATGAAATGTTCTGTATATGCCTGTTAAATCCAATTGTTGAATGGTTAATTTTTCGTCTAACATTTCTTTGCTTTGTTTCTTATTGGAGGATCTATCCAACACAGCCAAATTGGTATTAAAATCTCTGGCTATTATAGTGCTGGGGGAAATCAAGTTGCTCATTTCAGTTAGAGTCTCTCTTATAAATTGAGGAACATTCTGATTGGGTGGATAAATATTAGTAATCGAAATCCCATCATGTTGAGTGTTTCCTTTAACAGATATGAAGTGACCATCCTTATCTTTCCTTACATTTGTTGGTTCAAAGCCTATCCCATCTGCAAATAAAGTTGCAAAACCTGCTTTCTTCTGATTGCCATTTGCCTGAATTATAGATGACCATCCCTTCACCCTGAGTCTATATTTATCTTTTAAGGTAAGATGAGATTCTTTTATGCAGCCTGAGTTTTTGTATCCAGTCAGCCAACCCGTGCCTCTTTAGAGGGCAATTTGAGCCAGTCACATTAATTAAGAGTAGTGATAAGCCTGGTATTATTTTGGGTGTTGAGTTTTTCGAATGTCCAGTGGACATTTTTAATCTTTTTTTGCCACTGTGGAAGTTGGGTTTTGATCAAAATTTTCTGAGTGAGTTTACTTTGGTGGCGAAGTCTGGTGATCATTGTGGAGGATGGGTCTGAGGATATCCTGGAGAGCTGGTTTAGTTATGGCAAATTTCTTCTGCATGTGAATATCACTAAAGTATTTAATTTCTCCATCATAATTGCAACTCAGTTTAACTGGATAGAGGATCCTTGGTTGAGAATTGTTTTGTTTTAGGAAATTGAAGGTAGATGTTCATCCTCTTCTAGCTTGAAAAGTTTCAGCAGAGAGATCTTCAGTCATTCTAACATTCCTCCCCTTGTGGGTTTTATTTTTCTTATGTCTAGCTGTTTGCAGAATTTTCTCCTTCATATTAACTTTAGTGAAGTTAATTATAATATGCCTGGAAGATTCTTTATTTGGGTTGAGTCATGCTGAGGCTCTGAAACTGTCTGCTATCTGAATTTCAGCATCTCTTGCAATGTTTGGGAAGTTCTCCTCGATTATCTCTTGGAGAAGCACATCTGTACCTTTTGAAGCAACCTAATCACCTTCAGGGATTCCTATGAGGTGAATATTCGTTTTCTTGGAATTATTCCAGAGCTCTCTGAGAGAATGATCCATTTTTGCTCTCCACTTCTCTTCCTCTTTGTGCATTTGAGAGCATTCAAAAGCTTTGTCTTCAATGTCAGAAATTCAGTCTTCTGCCTGCTCCATTCTGTGATGAGGGATTCCGCTGTATTGCTCATATCTTGGAAGTTTTCTTTTCTAAATGTGTCAAAATCTTTGGTGATTTTGTCTTTGAATTCATTGAATTCTTGAGACAACTTTTGAATCATTCCAAGAATTTGTAATTCCAACTTTACTTCCACTCTGTTAATCTTATTTGCCATCCAAATTCTAAATTCGATTTCTGACATCTCAGCCATCTGTTTAAGAATGGGCTCCTCTGGTGTGGCTGGTTTGTCATTCTTTGGGGGAATTGATCTGTTCTGAATATACATGTTGCCAGAGTTTTTCTGCTGATTCTTCCCCAAGATTGTTTTTCACCACTTGGCTAGATGAGCAGGTAAGGTGAAATTGGATTGGAGCCTTCTGGTGTTGTGGTTGACCAGCCCATTTACCAAAAGGTGCCTGTGGCTGTAGCCATTTTGAAATTTCAAAATATGTCTGCTTCCTAAGGGGGGTTCCTTCATGCTTGCATGTCTTTCCGGCTGCCTAGCCCCTGTGCCGCTCCAGACAGCACCCCTATCTGACCGCCAAATTCTGCTCAGGAGTCCACACTTCACTAATTTTTCCACACAACACCTAGCTTCACCACAAACTGGGAATTGTAATCTTCTGTGGGGGAGGGGCCGTTTACTTCTGTCACCACCCACAGCTTCAGCAGTGGCACAGAGATTTTTCTGGCAGTCTCCACAGCTCCAGCAATCCACCACTTCACTGCACAACCAGAACTGCCTGTCTACACCAATATTCCCCACTGTGAATGATGTAGCCCACTCATTCTCGCCTGTTGTTCCGGGAGAGCTGAGCTAAACGTCTATCTCTTCCGCCATCCTGCTCCACCTCCTAGACCCTGCTGAACTGTTGATTTCAACAATCTCAAAAAAAAAAAAAAATCTTCACATGCAGGTTTCACAAACTCTGCCTGCAATAGTTTCCTTGAAGTGCGGGGTATCCTGGACCAGTTTTGGGTGCAGGATGGCTGCCTGCTGGTGAGACTCAAATCACCACACCTGGCCCGTGAGAAAAGGTGCCTGTGGCAGTCACCATTTCTGAAATTTCAAAATATGTCTGCTTCATAAGCGAGATCCTTCCCCCTTGATTGTCTATCCGGCTGCCAAGCTCCAGCATTGCCACTCCAAATGGCACCACTTTCTGGCCACCAAATTCTGCTCAGTAGTGCACACTTCACCAATCTTTCCACCCAACACCTAGTTTCCCGAGGAACTGGGAATTTTAGTTCTCTGTGGGGGAGGGGCTGGTTGCTGCCACCACCGATGGCAGCTTCAGCAGTGGCACAGAAATTTTTCTGGCAGACTCCGCAGCTCCGGATTACATTTCAAGTCCAGAAATTCACCACTTTGTTGCACACCCCAAACTGCCTGTCTACACTAATATTCCATGTCAGGAGAGATCTAGCCCACTCACTCTCACCTGTTGTTCCGGGAGAGCTGGGCTAAATGTCTATCCCATCCACC
Source organism: Loris lydekkerianus (assembly GCA_963574355.1). NCBI lineage: Eukaryota > Metazoa > Chordata > Mammalia > Primates > Lorisidae > Loris > Loris lydekkerianus. The sequence goes on along the minus strand of CAUYPK010107882.1, from coordinate 32,092 downwards.
ATCATGCTCCACCTCAGCTTATTGTATTCTTATCTAGTGAAGAAAGATAAAGAAAAATGCATGCATTAGAAAAAGTACTTTGAATGGTTTTGACCTTTTCATTGTTTGAAAAGGCAAAGATGACATGTAATGCACAAAACTTGTGAAAGAGGAAATATTTGTTTTTGTGGATAGAGAAAACTGATTTTTTTTCTTTTTTTTTTTTTATTAAGTCTTTGGTACAGGGATCATAAATACATTTATGCCATTTTCTTTTCTTTCTTTTTTTCTTTCTTTCTTTACTTTTTTTTTTTTTTTTTTGGCAGTTTTTGGCCAGGGCTCGGTTTGAACCCACCACCTCCAGCATACGGGGCTGGCACCCTACTCCTTTGAGCGACAGGCACCACCCCATTTATGCCATTTTCAATGTGTTGATTCTTTGTGCAAATTGGAGTGCTTACATCATACTAATCAACATAGCTTTCACCTCATTCACCCAATTATAGCCTTAGGACATTAGTGTTCTACACATGATAGATCCAACTTGTACTTGCAATGTGCTCCATAGGTGTGGTCTCCCTACTATCTTCTACTATCCCTCCCATCTCATCCCCTCCCCTCTCCCTCCCCTTCCCTCCTTCATCCTAGGCTAAAGTTGTGTTTCATTTTTCATATGCAAGTGTGAGTGATTATAAATTGGTTTCACAGTAGAACTGAGTAAATGGGATACTTTTTTTCCCATTCCTGAGATACTTTACTAAGAAGAATATTTTCCAGCTCCATCCATGTAAACATAAAAGAGGTAAAGTCTCCATTTTTTTTTTACTGATGCATAGTATTCCATGGTATACATATACCACAATTTATTAATCCATTCATGGGTCGATGGGCACTTGGGCTTCTTCCATGACTTGGCAATTATGAATTGAGCTGCAAGGAACAATCTGGTGCAAATATCTTTATTGCCAAATGATTTTTGGTCCTTTGGATATACAACTAGAAGAGGAATTGCAGGATCAAATGGCAGATCTATGTTTAGATCCCTGAGTGTTCTCCAAACTTCCTTCCAATAGGAATGTACTAGCTTGCATTCCCACCAGCAGCGCAGAAGCCACTGTCTCCACTGCTTTTTAACATTGCAATGGAAGTCTTAGCCACCGCAATCAGGCAAGAGAAGACCATTAAGGGGATCCAAATAGGACCAGAGGCGATCAAACTGTCACTCTTCGCAGATGATATGATTATATATCTGGAAAATCCCAGGGAATCAACTACAAAACTCCTAGAAGTGACCAAGGAATATAGTAACATCTCAGGATACAAAATTAACACTCATAAATCTGTAGCCTTTATATACCCCAACAGTATTCAAGGGGAAAAAAACAATCAAGGACTCTATTCCCTTTACAATAGTCCCAAAGAAGATGAAATATCTGGGAGTTTATCTAACTAAGGACGTGAAAGATCTCTATAAGGAGAACTATGAAAATCTGAGAAAAGAAATCACTAAAGATGTTAAAAAATTGAAAAATATACCATGCTCATGGCTGGGAAGAAGCAAATTTGTTAAAATGTCTATACTATCTAAAGCAATCTACAGATTTAATGCAATCCCTATTAAAGCACCTCTATCATATTTTAAAGACTTGTGATTTTTTTTTTCCTTAACAAAAGGAAAGAAAAGAACAATATCAATAGATTATTGTTCTGTAAACTGATATGAGTTAAGCAAAATCTGAGAGGAGAAAACATAAGATAAAATAAACATTATTTTAAATAAATTAAATAGATTAAAAAAAAGAAATACAATGCTTTAAAATAATTTTATTATTTCGAGGATAATTTAAATGAGAGACATTTTTCAGTGAGTGATGCTTTGTCTTCTAATGTATAAAAATAAATACACTAACAGAAAGAAAAACCCTATACAAGTCCAAAAATTGATTTATACATCCAACATAAATCTTTTCAAAACTGTCAACATGTTTTTTGCTCTCCATAATTGCTCAGCCAATCCTAAATTCCCATGTCAATGCAAGGGACCCAGAAAAGCCAAAACAATGTTGAAAAAGAACAAAGATGGAAGATGAACACTTCTCGTTTTCCAAACTTACAACAAAGCTACAGTAATTAATATGTTGCATTATTAGAATAAATATAGGCACATATATCAATGTAATAAAATTGAAATTCCTGAAATAAATATTTTCATTTAAGGTAAATTGACTTATGACAAATGTCTCAACACAAACCTAAAGGGGAAAGATGGTATTTTCAATAAATGTTGCTGGAACAACTGGATAAGCACATGCAAAAGAATAAAGTTGGACCACTATCTTCACCATGCCTCCAAATTACCTCAAATAGATGATAGACATAAATCTAAGAGGAAAACCTACAAAATGCTTTGAAGAAAACATTGAGGTAAATCTTCAAGACCTTGAAATAGGTGATGGATCTTAGTTATGGGACCCACATCATGAGTGAAAGCCCTAAACACAGATAATTTTTTTAAAGATGTAATTTATTTTATTTTATTGTATTGCAGTTTTTGGCCAGGGCTGAGTTTGAACCCGCCACATCCAGCATATGGGACCAGCGCCCTACCCCTTTGAGCCACAGGTGCCACCCAAAACACAGATCACTGTGTGCTCAGCTGAGAGTTTTGAAGCACTAGAGTTTTTAACATCAATGAAGTAAACACAGATAATTTGTACTTCACTGATGTTGAAAACTCTAGTGCTTCAAAATCCTCAACTGAACACAAGGAAGACAATACATGAGGTGTGAAAAATATTTGCAAATCACATATCTGATATAAGACTTTACCACAATATGTAAAAGCTATTACAACTGCATAATGAACAGATACATAGCCCAGATAAAAATGAGCAAAGGATTTTAATAGACATTTCTTCAAAGAAGATATACAAATGGGCAATAAGGACAAGAAAAGATGCTCAATATGATTATCCATTAAGAAAATGCTAATCAAAACCACATTGAGACAGTCACTAGTGTGGCTAAAATTAAAAAGAGGGACAGTAACAAATGTTGGCAAGGATATGAAGAAATTGGAACCTTAGTACATTTCTCATGGTATTACAAATGGTCTAGTCATTTTGAAAACAATTTAGCAATTCCTCAGGAAGTAAAAGATGGGGTTACCTTACCTTATGATCTAATAATCCCACTGTAGACTTCCATGCAAGTGAATTGAAAAACTATGTCAAGTAAAAAGTTGCACAATAATGTTCCTAACAGCCTTATTCATAATATTGGAAACATCCTAACGTCTATCAACTGATGAATGGATAAACAAAATATGGCCCTGTTACTTGGCTGCTAAAGGAATGATGTATTGATATGCTCTACAAATTGATTAATCACAAAACATCATGGTTCCCGACAGAAACAAGTCCATAAAGGCCATGTATTGTATAACTTGATTTATATGAAATGTTCTCTATATGAATAATAGAGAACCAGGAAAAACATGGGAAGTTCTCAGGGGCTAGATGTAGGGAAAGAATTAGGAGTTAATTTAAACCATACAGGGTATCTTAATGAAATATAAAATGTTCTTAAGTTACATTGTGATGCTAATGACACAACATACTGTATTTTTAAATTTCATTTGATTTCATTTCCTTTTAATTAGAACACTTGTAGCCAATCTAAGGAATTTGTCCTCCTCCACACAAGTCAATCAATGGAGAAGCAGGTGAGAGATTAACAGTTTCACTCTTATTTACAAAAAGCCAGCAATTCCAGAGAACAGAGAGGATATCTCCTCAATGAGCTGTTCAGTCCTCCTCTTTGCCTTTGTTACTTTTATTCTCACAGTAAAAGTAAACAACAATGTTATTAATCATCATATTACACATTAAACAAATTCCTCCTCATAGGTTACAAAGTTACACAATATCTTCCAATCTTAAAGTGGTTATATCTTCAAAGCATTTTTTACTCTAGACTAAATTTATAGCTAGTCAACACTTCACTGGGTGCACAGAGTGCCCTGGGTGCTTGACGGGTACCGTGGAGTCCAGTTCCCCAACTTATCTATGACAGTAGGCCTTATAAGTGAATAAACAATCTCCAGATGTTGGCACATAGGCTCATTTAGCCGTGTTAGGGCCTGACCAGCAGTATCTTGCGTGAAATGGCCCTTCAGGTTAACAGTGGCTAATACACTTAACATGAGAGCCACGTGCATTCAAGAACCTGAAGCCCAAAGACCTCCCTGTCAGTCAGAGATCAAACAATTGCACATGGATGGCTGGTGTCCTATTTGAGGAGCGGGTAAGAGGTATTGACCAAGAAATGAAGAAGAAATGGTCTATTCTACTGACAGTAGACAACTGTCCTGGCCACCCACAAGTAATGGTGACAGAGGACAACCTTGTCTGGTTCCATTTCTAAGTGAAAAAGCTTTCAGTTTCACTCTACTCAGTCAAATATTAGCTGTGAGTTTGTCATAGATAGTGTTGATCAGTTTAATAAATATGCCACCTACGCCTATACTCTTCAGTGTTCTAATTAGAAAAGGATGCTGGATTTTATCAAATGCTTTTTCTGCATCTATTGAGAGGATCATATGTTCTTTGGTTTTTCTCCTGTTGATACAGAGAATCACATTTACAGACTTGCATATGTTAAACTAGCCTTGCATCCCTGGGATGAAACCTACTTGATTATGAGGTATGACTTTTTTTGATGATATGCTGTAATCTATTGGCTAGGATTTTGTTGAGAATTTTTGCATCTATATTCACTAGTGAAATTGGTTTGAAGTTCTTCTTTTTATTTGGGTCTTTTCCTGGTTTTGGTATCAGGGTGATTTTTGCTTTGTAGAACGTGTTGGGGAAAATTCCTTCCTCCTCAATCTTTTGGAATAATTTCTGCAGTGTGGGAATAAGCTCTTCTTTGAATGTTTGATAGAATTCTGGTATGAAGCCATCCAGACCATGGCATTTTGTGGCCACCCACAAGTGGATCATCTCAGAAATGTGACACTGAAATGTTTTGCCTCCAAACATGACCTCAAACATCCAACCTCTTGACCAAGGCATCATCTAGACATTTAAAATTCACTACTGAGCCCAGCTGATGAAGTGTGTCATTACTAGAACCTAAACCTGTGGCCTGCCTGTGGAAGCACCTTCGTCTTCTGCAACAGTTAATCCTCTGGACACTGTCCTCTGGATCAGTTATGCTTGGAATAAAGTTCATGCAGAAATGATACAGAAGTGGTTCAAGATAGTTGAATTTGTCACAACACAAGAGCACAATGTTTTGGCCCCTTTAGGCAGTCCATCTCTCATGGTAGAATTCAAAGGAGTAGAGTCTGAAGGTTTTGTTGCAAGGGATGATGAACCTGACCCAGAAGCAATTTTCCAGGTGATTCTTACCGAAGTACAGACCAGTGTAAAGGTGCATGAAGCAGCTGATGAAGTGGAAGAAGCAAATGAAGATGACACAGAAATTGCACAGACTCCAAAAGAAGAGGATGATAGGCATTTACTAATGTAGTTGAAGTCATTTGTTGTGGGAAAATGCCCAGGTATGTTGAGACATGGTGTGGCAAGCATTGAGAGTGCTTTCTCCACGTACATGTGTAATAAGAGTAATAATCAGAGAAAGATTGATTCTTTTTTTTTTTTTTCAGAAAGAATGATTCAACCATGTGAAATCAGTAAATATATGGATTTTGTATGACACTGTTTGTCTGGTTTTACTGTGTTTGGATTATGTATGATTTTGTATGATATTCTCTAATAAAAGCTGTACAAGAAAGTAAAGTACATGCATATATCAGTACTTTAGGCCTTATGTTGACTGCCTCCATATGTTGGCCAGTTTGTTACAGTCCCTTGGGTGGTCAACTTAACAGAGGTTCAACCATATGTCACTTGCAAATATTTTCTTCCATAAAACTCTTAGAAGAAAACATAAATGAAAAGTTTCATGGCATTTGCCTTGAAACTTAATTGTTGGATATGACAAAATAGCACAAGCAACAAAAGCAAAATCACACAAGTGAGACTGCACTTAACTAAACTGCTCTGCATGGCAAGTGAAATAATCAGCACAATGAAAAGGCAACCTACAGAATAGGAGTTTCAAAACTTTCTGAATAGACTAAAACCCACTGAATTGTATACATCGAAGGGGCAAATTTTGTGGTATATAAATTATATATTATTGGGATAAATGCTGCTTGTATAATAAAATGGAGAAACGTAGACTCTCTAAAGGAATCCAAAATGTTCACAATTTATTTGTAAGTTAACATATACATACACATGCAAATATGTTAGCATACAAGTTGGAAGATTATCTTGAAATTATTAGAAAACAAATAAATATGAAGATTTATGGCTGGAAATTAATGTTGGTGGGGGCTTCAAAGCCAACCTCTCCGGGAGAGTAGTAACACAGCAAATGGCAATGTCCAAATTAGACTGTAACTCGGGTAGAAGCTTCATGATTGTTTCTACTTCTCAGGCTTAAGTGGATCCTGTTTGCTTTCCAATCCTAGTTATCTGGCTCTCTTATTGACTCCATGTACAACCTGATAGCCTTATATAAGATTTCTTTGTAGTTGAGCAGTCCTGAGTCTTTTTCTGTGGCTTGTAGCCAAACATTCCGATTGACACAGACATTGTTGGACATAGATATAAGAGTTATTTGTATTCATAAAGGGAAAATAAGTTTCTTAGGGAGAAAGGAAAAAACAAACAAACAAAAAACAAAAAAAACAGGAGCCCAAGGCCACACTCTGGAGCACATTGACACATAGAGGAGTATAGAGCAAAAAGATCCAGAAATCAACTCAAAGAATAGGATTTAGGGGAACAAAGATCACTGGAAGAGGGTGTTTGCATGGAATCCCAAGGATTTCAAGACAGAGGAAGTTGGCCAGCATGTTTAATACTACTCCAAAGCTAAGCTAGGTCGGAAGAATGATATTTTGATTTGACATCATGTGAGTTACTAAAGGCCATGAAAAAAGCTTACCTAGAGGACAGAAGGAAATGCAATACATTACAGATAGAGATAAGGGAGTAGTGAAACTCATTTAGACAATTTACCAAGAGAGTTTTCTGTGACGGGTAATGGGAATAGGGAACAATAGCTAGTAGGGAAGTATCGTCAAGGGAAAGTATTTGTTTAAAACACAGGAGAGTGGAGCATAAACGTATGCTGATGTGAATAACTATCAGAGTAGGAGAATTTAAAGATTCAAGAGAAACAGGTTATCTGCAGGTTTGAAGGTTGAGAGGTAAAGGTAGATCCATAGAGATGCTGACTTTATTAAACACATGACCCACCAACTCTAAGATTCATACTCTCTTGTGGGGAGCGGGCTATGGGTGGCAGGGCCCCCACAGCCTGGGAAACGCTCAGAAAGTGACTCCCAACCACTTCTCCTCCTTTAACAACATTCTTTCTACCTGCCAGAGGCCACGTAGCCCATGCATACTTTTCCCGTTATTGGCAAGCACACAGCTTTCCCTCTGTATTAAGCTTTATGCAACCTTGTTAAGACATTGTATGAACAAAGCTGTTTCCAAAGTTCAGTGCTGGCTGCAGCCATCTGCTGCATCAGTCCTCCCAACACCATCCTATCTCTCATCTCCTGTCTTTCTTTGCCTCTCCCTGTCTTTCCTGGCTTTATTTCTTCGTTTCTCACCATTTCCATTCAGGTCAACTCTCCCTCCTTGCGCCAGGTCATGAGACTCTCACACAAAGATGTGCTGATAACCTATATCTGTGTAGATGACCAAATTGAGAATAAGGTATTGGCAAAGCAGAGATGTTTCAAGCAAGAAAGAATGAGGTTTGAAGTCCATGAGATCCAGACTGGGTCATGGAGATAACTATACACTGACAAATTCCAATTTCATGGAATGTATTGGGTACGGATTATTGTGTGCCATTCATACTCCCTTGGCATTTGTGTGAGTGTCTGTGTGTGTTACTATGCTCAGTGGGGGAGTTGGGGATGTGGGTAGATCCCATGTTAGGAATAAAAAAGAAATACCTACAATGAAACAGATTGAAGGAGAGTACATTCTCCATTGCAGGAGGAGGAAAGGGCAATCCCAAACACAGAGAACAAAAGCCATGAACAGGGATTAACCCCAAATATGGAATCTCCCACAAGGCCTTACAGGTTTTGTTGTTGTTGTTGTTGTTGTTTGTTTGTTTGTTTTTGTGGGAAGCAGGGAATGAGTGAATCTTCTTGGACTCTAGCCATATTTGGCCATCATTTCACAGTAGTTGTGTTGCACATTATAATTTCACCCAGTAACTTTTCATTCTCTGTTGAAGACTGTTATGTATAGTTCATTGTCTTGTGAGTGATATTTTGGGGGTGTGAGGAGCAGAGCAATCAAGCAAAGCACTGCCCTCTGTGCATTATGATTCCTCCTTGGTCATTGTCCTAGCAAACTGGTCCTGGCCATGCAGACTGAGCAGCAGCCATGTGGACATGGGATGCCCTGAGAGGGGTGTGAACCACAGAGGAGTCACTGGCAGCAAGATATTGAGGAGTGGGTGTGAGACATTCTGCCTTTCCAAAAGCAGACTGGCTGTGTTGGAAAGATCCTGGAAATCAGGAATATGGGCAAATGTTAGCATGGTTCCTTCCAGTAGGGCCTGGATATGCATGTGGGCTGCTCAGTCGGGCGCAAGATGAGGTTACTTGGATTTTTTGGACTGAGAGGTTTCAGGACATAGGAAATGGTGGGCAGTTGGGTCCCAGCAAGTGAGAGTGGAGTTGGAAAAGTGGGCTCCCAGACATACTGGAACAATCTAAGAGGGATCTGGAGACCTACGCCCAGGCTTTGTGTTATATTTCTTCACAAATTGATGTTGTGAGATGCCTCACCTCCTGCCTGGCACCGTGTGTGTCCAGCCTCTGAAACAGGGAGCCCATAAAAGGAGGAAGCTGGCTATTCAGGGAATAGGGGCATGGAAGAGGCCTCTCACTAGTTTGGCTGTGTGCCTAAAGCCAGAGATGACCAGGAATCTCCCTCCTCTGAGTCTCCCAAGGCCCTGGTAGAACAGGAGTAAGGCAGCAAATGGGGAGGGGCCCTACAAACTGGTCCTATAGTCGAGGCAGGAGTCACCCAAGCCACAGAGGAGAGTAAGGAGAGGGTCCATCCTAAGTGATTCTGGCAGTGAAGACCAGGGAGCTTTCTAGGGGCAGCATTTCTGAAATCGACCTAGAAGTTACTTTTGTGTCATTGGATTGGAACAGCTTGTAAAATCTCATACTATGATGCGTGGTAGAGGGTGGGGAACAGGGAAAGGGATTGGGGGAGAGGAATCATAGATTTCATGGGCATGGTTTGGAGGAGAAAGAAATTTGGGGTAAGAAGGTGGCTAGGGGACAAGTAAGCCTCTATCTCCAAACATGCAGGTGCATTGTGTGGTTGTAGAAATTCCAGATTTATGTTGGACCCCCCTACCCTTCTGTCCTCCTCCACCAAGCAGTGAGGGGGGCAGGGTAGCAGTAAAGAGAATGTCCCTTTTAGTCTCTGAATGGGAGCTGTTTACCTCAGATGAAGACAGAGTGTGCACATTTCCCAGCATTCCTCTTTGTCTCATCCTTGGTCCTTAGACCATTAGTCCCATTTGCCATGGGAACTGAAGCTGAGTGTCTGATGCATTCACTGGACGGTAGGATAAAAGCAGAACCGGTCCTTGAAATAACGCCATTGGGAGAGGACATTGTAGCAAAGCTGTCACAATTTGCACAGATATATTGATCCCTGGGGTTATTATTTCTCTCTCTCTCTCTCTATCCTGAATGGATAGTCACAGACAGTGTTTTACACTGGTGGCTCATAGGATTCTTGCGGGTGAGGCGTTGAGGCTGTGCTATGATCACAAAAGGGATGGGAATGTATGCAGTTAGGGGAGTGGTTCCCTTAAACATGCTTGTTGAAACCCATGTCTGACAGGGGAAGACAAGTGTGCAGAACTTGAAATGGGCAGACATAGGCTGTTGGAAGGTCCCCCTGTTGGAGTGACAGTCCCTGGTATGATATATATTCCCCTCAGGCTTGGTTTATCCAGCTTTGTCCTCTGAGATGGTCCCTGTGAGGAGCTCCAGGCCATACCTGGCATGGAGAATTGATCCCTCTTTCCAGAGGTAGGGTAGGGTTCCCAAACCGGACTTGTTCCTCCTCCCTCATTGTCCCCTTCATCTGCCCTTAGGCTATGCTCACTTATGGCCCCTGGAAAGGATGTCTCTCGCCATCCATTCCTCTTTGCTCCCTCACTCAGGTACTCTAAAGCCCTTTCCTCTGCCCTCTTCCTCCTACCTCACTTCAACATCCACCATCACTTCTCATCTTTCCTCTCCTGTCTCCTACCTGTCCTGCCATCCCGTGCATCCTCCCTCTGCTTTCCCACACCCCTTGCTGCCTCTCCTCCCTGTCTTTACCTTCTCACTCTTGTCTCACTCATTCCTCCCTCTTTTTCCTTCCTACTTCTCTCTATGCCTTTTCCTCCTCTCACCCTCCCCCTTTCCCCTCCTCTGCTGCACACAGAGTGACTAATAATTAATTCATTCAGTTATGACAGGCCTAACACAGGCCATGTGCCTTGAGCTTTCAGCCTGGTAGGGTGGGTTCTCCACAACGTTAACCACAGCCTATTTGTTCCATTGTAAATCACAGTAAGTGATGTGCTATTAGATGACAAAGAGCTGCAAGTGTGGGCAGTAAGGGAACTGATTTCTGTGGTGGGCTTGGTGAGGAAAATGTCACTGACATTTGTTGATCTGCCATCCAGCACTGGTGTGTTGCCTCTTTATTTAACTGCCTTCCCTTTCAAGTTGGAGCTAATGTCCTCTTCTATCTTTGTCCAGTGTGACAGAACCCTCTCTCAATGTGCCCTGCCCTCCACTACTCAAGGTGGTGACTGCAGCCTGGCTGGATGCCCATTCCCTGCAATCTGATTAATCAATAGACCAAACCAGGTGTTGCTTCAGCTTCTCCGTGGACCCTTGTTCCTGCTCCCAGCTTCCCCAGGGACACCTTTGTTTTTGTACTTCGTTCATCCCTTGTTCTTCTCTCCCTTACCCTTTCCTTTTCTTCCTCCTCCCCCTCTCTTGGCTGAATTTGTGGGTTTGTAAGGCTTACCCTCACAAAGATAAAGAGGATAGGTGGGGAGACATTAAAATACAGTGTCAGGGGATGGAAAGGTGGCAAATATCTGACTGAGCTCATTTAGGAGAGCTGATCTGCAACCAGCAGTGAGGAAAGCTGAAAAGCAAATGACTTTAACTCCTTCAGCTGACCTTAGAACTATCTGCCAGATTGGCATTGGCATAGGTGGGTCATTAGGAAAGTTTTGAGATCCACAAAAATCAGGAAACATAAAATCCTTACAGATGGAAACAAAGGAAGCCCTCCTAGCAACACCGATGAGCCCACCAAGTTGAAACTTGCACAGGTATATCAGAAAGGGCACTGTGGACTTTGTTTCTTGAAAGTGAAATAACGGACCGTAACACAGTCTGTCTCAAAACTGCACATCGAACATAATGGTGGGGGCTGCAATTGCATGATTCCTCTCATGTATATTTAAGAATCCTTGAGACATCCAGATCCCTTATAAGCTCTCTGCAGTTTTGCAAATCACTCTCCTCCAACTCTGTGAGACTGAGGAGAGATTTACACTCTGCAAAGGACGAAATGGCATTTTTGTGGTCTTTGGAACTTCAGGCTCACTGGCAGGCACGTGCCCAAACCGGGAATAGGGATTTAACTTACTGCCTACAGACATTTTTAAGTCCTAGCCTCCTTTGGAATCTGGGGTCCAGATTGCTGGCATCTTGTCCTTTCCTGCACATGCAGGAGATTTTCCCTTGTGTAATCTAACCTTCTCAGGAGAGGAGACTTAGGAATGTTGTCAGGGACAGGCCTCTCAAGTTTTCTTTGTCAGTCAACTCGAAATATTTCATGATTTCAATGTGAGTTTTTCTTAGAGCCATGGGCTACTTAGGAGGATATTCCTTAATTTAAAAACAGATTATGTGCTTCGTAATGATCTTTGTTACTAATTTCTAGGTTGTGGCATTGTGTCAGAGAATATACAAATCACTCAAGAATCAAATCTTTGTGGACACTCCTGGGACTCTATTTAAATATCTTACAGTACTACAAGGGAATTGCACCAAACATGAGTCTCCCACTCAGTAAACTGTTACATTGCAAACATCTGAGTAACTATCATACAATCTGGGTTAAGAAATGGAGTACTGTGGCCAGGTACATTGGGTCATACTTATATCCCAGTGCTTTGAGAGGCAGAGGCAGGAGGATCATTTGAGGCCAGGAGTTCCAGACTATCCTGGGCAACTGAGCAAGATCCTGTCTCTACAAAGTGTTTGTTTGTTTGTTTGTTTGTTTGTTTGTTTTATTAAAAAAAAAAAAAAAAGTGGGCATATTGGCACACTTCTATTGTCCTATCTCCTCCAGAGGCTGAGGCAGGAAGTTCCTGCTTGAGTTCAGGAGTTCAAGGTTACAGTGAACAATGATCACACCACTGCACTCCAGCCTGTGCAACAGAGTGAGACCCTGTCAACCGTCTTGACATTTACCACTTCAATCTAATTTTGCCTCTCTTAGAACTCATTACACACGATGAGAATCATTTCAGTACCTATTTTAATAACTGGCTTTCTTTTGGCAACATTATGTCTTTATTTATTACTATCTAATTTTGTTGTCTCTTGCAGCTGTAGTTCATTTCTTTGCAGTACTGAATAGTGTTTCAATGTATATGGATATACCACAATTTATCCATGCCTTCTATTACTGATGGACATTTCAGTGGATTCCAGTCCTGAAGTATTTCTGTTGTTATTGTCCTTTGTTTGGCATGTGTATGCATTTAAGGGTGTACTTGCTGGATCACTTTTATCACTTTTTCTTCCTTTATTACAGTGGAAGTGGTGATGGTGGATATCGCTGGATCTTTTTCCTGATATCAGAGGTAGAGCTTTCAACATTTCACCATCAAGTGTGATTGTCTCTGCAGGCTTTTAAAGCAACATCAAAAGTACATTACGGGGATCTGATCAAACTAAAAAGCTTCTGCACTGCCAAGAACACAGTAAGTTAAACAAGTAGACAGCCCTCAGAATGGGAGAGGATTTTTGCAGGTTATATTTCTGAGAAAGGTCCAATAACCAGAATCCACAGAGTACTCAAACTTATTAATACGAAAAGAACAAGTGATCCCATTTCTTTGTGGGCAAGAGACATGAAAAGAAGCTTCTCTGAAGAAGACAGGCGCATGGTCTACAGACACATGAAAAAGTGCTCATCATATTCAATCATCAGAGAAATGTAAACCAAAGCCACTTTGAGATATCATCTAACTCCAGTAACAGTAGCCCACATCACAAAATCCCAAAACTATAGATGTTGGCGTGGATGTGGAGAAAAGGGAACACATCTGCACTGCTGGTGGGCATGCAAGCTAGTACATTCCTTTTAGAAAGAAGTTTGGAGAACACTCAGAGATCATAATGTAGACCTGCCATTTGATCCTGCAATTCCTCTACTAGGCGTATATCCAAAAGACCAAAAATCATTTGGCAACAAAGATATTTGCACCAGATTGTTCATTGCAGCTCAATTCGTAATTGACAAATCTTGGAAGAAGCCCAAGTGCCCATCGACCCATGAATGGATCAATAAATTGTGGTATATGTATACCATGGACTGAATCAAGCAAAGCATTTTACTATGCAGCATTAGAAAAAGATGGAGACTTTACCTCTTTTATGTTTACATGGATGGAACTGGAAAATATTCTTCTTAGTAAAGTATCTCAGGAATGGGAAAAAATATCCAATGTACTCAATACTACTATAAAACCAATTTATAATCACTCACACTTTCATACGAGAGATGAATCACAACTATAGCCCAGGATGAAGGAGGAAAGGGGAGGGGTATGGGAAGGGAGGGTAGTGGTTTTATAGAGGGAGGGTTAATGGTGGGACCTCATCTATGAAGCATATTGCAAGGGTACAAGTCAAATAAAAGACATTCTGATTGAATTAAGGAAGTTCCATTTAATTCCTCATTGGCTAAGAGGTTTTATCATAATACATGCTCATTTTAAAAAAATCAAATGCATAAAGTATTATTTCTGCTTCTATACAGAATATTATGTATTTCCTTAATATGTTACTTCCATGGGACTGGCATTTCAAGTACTGGACCACTTCATTTCCAGAATATTCTTGACTCGTTTGTGTTATATGTTTTTAGGGATATAACTGGATTTGTTTTGCTAATACTTTATTCAGGATTTTTCCCTCTTTGCTTATGCGAAAGATAGGCCTGTGCATTTCCTTCCTTATCATGTTCTTTAAGGCTTTGGCCTCAAGAATTGAGAGGGCAAGTGTTTCCTCTTTTATATCTTATCTGACAAGAATGTAAGATTGACATCCTTTCTTTCTTGAATGTTTTATAGAATTAACCGGTGCAGCGAATGTAGTCTGGAGTTTGTTTTTGTTCTTGCTGCTGTTGCTCTCTGTAGATTCCATCCATTTAGCATTTATTAGCAGTATTCTGATGTTCTGTTTGTTTTGTGTCTCCTTTGTGTTTCCTTGAAATTTATACATGATATATAAATTTTCAAATGGGTTGGCATAAAGTCATTTGTGATTATGACAGACCATCTCTTTAATATCTTTACTGTCCATAGCCATGTCTCCGCATTCCTTGCAAGCATTGGTTAGTTCTCTCTCCTTTCTTCAGGCCCCCATTAGATGTGTAACAATTATATCATCTTCAAAAAGAACCAACTTTTGTCTGTGCTCTTTTGTCTTTAACTGATTTAAACTTTTATCCTTATTTCATTCCTCTGCTGTCTTTAGTTTTAAACTACTGTTCTACTAAATTTAGGAGAAGGACCCATGGATCATTGATTTTCTGCCTTTCTTTTTCATGTAATGTAGACATCTAAACTGTATTCTACAGGTTTTCATTATTATTTAGTTGATGGAAATTTGTAATTTTATTGATGAGTTCTTGGTTAAGCTGTTGCTCATTTAGAAGAATGTTTCTTATCTTAGAAGCATATAAAGTATGCCTCTTATTTCTTTTTTTGGCCTAATTGCTCTGGCGAACCTTCAATACTAGGTTGAGCAGAAGTGGCAAAGGTGGGATCTTTGCCTTGTTCATGATCTCAGAGGAAAAACTTCCATGCTTTTGCCCTTTTGCCATTCACAATGTGTTTTTCTTTGGGGGGTATGGCTTTTATTGTTTTGAGCTAGGTTCCTTTCATTCATAGCTTGTTGAGTGTTTTCATCATGAAAGGAGTTGAATTTTTTTTTTTTTTTTATTAAGTCCTAAACACACAGATCATGTATACATTAATGGATTTATGGGGTACAATGTACTTACTTTAAGTACAATTTAGAATGCTTACATCAAACTAGTTAATATAGCTTTCACCTCATTTGCTTAATTATTGTGTTAAGACATTTATACTCTATACTTAATAGAATTGACATTTTGTTAGATGCTTTTACTGCATCAGTTGAGATCATCATGTGGTTTTTGTCCTTCATTGGGTTAATGTGGTATACTACATTAACTGAGTTTCATTGGTTGAAACTTCCTTGCATTCCACGAAGAAATATTACTTGGTCATGGGCTTTCAGTGTGCTACTGAACTAAGTTTGCCAGACTTTAGTTGAGTATTTTTGCATAAACATTACTCTGGTCTGTTGGCCTTTTTTTTTTTTTTTTTTTTTTTCCACTTCCCCTCCCTCCCGTGGTCTCTTAGACTTTTTTTTTTATTATTAAATCATAGATGTGTACATTAATGCATTTATGGGGTACAATGTTCTAGTTTCATATACAATTTGAAATACTTACAACAAACTGGTAAACATAGCCTTCACCACACTTTTTAATTATTCTCTTATGACATTTATACTTTACACTTAGTAGATTTGACATGTACCCTTGTAAAATGCACCATAAGTGTGTTTCAACCAATTACCCTCCCTCTGCCCATCCTCCCCCCTCTCCTCTCCTCCCTTTCCACTTCCTCCTTCATCTTGGGCTGTAGTTGGGTTCTAACTTTCATATGAAAGTGTGGTTGATTATATATTGGTTTCATAGTAGAGCTGAATACATTGGATACTTTTTCTTCCATTCTTGAGATACTTTACCAAGAAGAATATATTCCAGCTCCATCCATGTAAACATAAAAGAGGTAAAGTCTCCATGTTTTTTAAGGCTGCACAATATTCCATGGTGTACATATACCAAAATTTATGAATGCATTCATGGGTCGATGGGCACTTGGCCTTCTTCCATGACTTAGCAATTATGAACTGGGCTGCAAGAAACATTCTGGTACAAATATCTTTGTTGTAAAGTGATTTTTGGTCTTCTGGATATACACCTAGTAGAGGAATTGCAGGATCGAATGGCAGGTCTATTTTTAGATCCCTATGTGATCTCCAAACTTCTTTCCAAAAGGAATGTATTAGTTTTCATTCCTACCAAGTGTATAGAAGTGTTCCCTTTTCTCCACATCCACGCCAACATCTGTAATTTTGGTATTCTGCAATGTGGGCTACTCTCACTGGAGTTAGATGATATCTCAAAGTGGTTTTGATTTGCATTTCTCTGATGATTAATGATGATGAGCATTTTTTCATATGTCTGTAGGCCATGCAGTAATGCTGGCCTCTTAGAATGAGTTGGAAGTTTCATCTTTTCCAATTTTGGAAGAGATTGAGGGGCATTGGTGTGAATTCTTCTATAAATCTTTAGTAGAATTCTCCAGTGAAGTCAACTGGTCCTGAGATTTTCCCTGTTGGGAGCTTTTTGATGACCGATTCACTCTCCTCACTAGTTACTGAGGTCTCTTTTTTTAAAATATTTATTTATTTATTTTTAATTAAATCCTAGCTGTGTACATTGGTATGATCATGGGGCATCATACACTAGTTTCACAGACCGGTTGACACGTTTACATCACACTGGTTAACATAGCCTTCCTGGCAATTTCACAGTTATTGTGTTAAGACATTTACATTCCACATTTACTAAGTTTCACATATACCCTTGTAAGATGTGCCGCAAGTGTATTCTCACCAATCCTCCTCCCTCCACCCAAACCCCCTCCCTCCACCCCATTTCCCCCTTCCCCGTATTCCTAGGTTGCAATTGGGTTATAGCATTCATGTGAAAGCCCTAAATTAGTTTCATAATAGGGGTGAGTACATTGGATACTTTTTATTCCATTCTTGAGATACTTTACTAAGAAGAATATGTTCCAGCTCCATCCATGTAAACATAAAGGAGGTAAAGTCTCCATCTTTCTTTAAGGCTGCATATTTTTGCATCTATATTCATTAGTGATATTGGTCTATAATTTTCTTTTTTTGTTGGATCTTTTCCTGGTTTGAGGATCAGGGTAATATGTGCTTCATAGAACGTATTGGGTAGTCTTCCTTCTTTTTCTACATTTTGGAACAGGTACTAGTTCCTCTTTAAAGGTTTGGTAGAATTCTGACGTGAAGCCATCTGGTCCCAGCTTTTCTTTTTAGGGAGATTTTGTATGGTTGGTGCTATTTCAGAAATTGATATAGGCCTGTTCAACATTTCCACTTGATTCTGGCTAAGTCCTAGAAGGTGACATGCTCCCAAATATTGGTCAATTTCTTATAGTATTCATTAAGGATTTTTTGAATTTCTGAAGAATCTGTTATTTCATCTTTTTCATTTTTGATTAATAAAATTAAAAATTTTACTCTTTTTTTCCTTTTTAGGTTAGTCAAAGGTTTAGCTATCTTACTGACCTTTTGAAAAAACCAACTTTTTGATTTATTGGTTCATTATATAATCCTTTTGTTTTCAATTTCATTTAATTCTACTCTAATTTTGGTTATTCCTTTTCTTCTACTGAGTTTGGGGTTAAAATGTTCTTTCTTTTCTAGTTGCTTGAGATGTCGGATTAGGTTGTGAACATCCTCTCTTTCTGTTCTCTTAAGGAAGGCTTGCAGTGCTATAAATTTCCCTCTTAGGACTTCTTTGTGGCATCCCAGAGGTTCTGATAATTTTTGTCTTTCATTGTCATTTTGTTCCAAAAATTTGGTAATTTCCTTCTTAATCTCATCTATGAGCCAACTATCATTCAGCATAAGGTTATTTAACTTCCATGTTTTTGTATGAGTATGCAGATTTCTGTTGTTACTGAGTTCAACTTTTATTCCATGGTGGTCCAAGAACATGCAAGGAATAATTTCTATTTCTTTACATTTACTGATGTTAGACTTGTGACATGTGATGTCATCAATTTTGGAGTATGTTCCGTGTGCTGATGAGAAGTATGTGTATTAAGTTTTGTTGGGATAAAATGTTCTGTAGATGTCTGTTAAATCCAAATGTTGGATGGTTAGGTTTAAATCTAAAATTTCTTTCCCCAGCTTCTTTTTTTTAATTATTAATATTAAATCATAGCTGTGTACATTAATACGATCATGGGGTACCATACATTGGTTTTATAAACAGTTTGACACATTCTCATCACACTGGTTAACATAGCCTTCCTGGCATTTTCTTAGTTATTGTGCTAAGACATTTACATTCCACATTTACTAAGCTTCACAGATAGCCTTGTAAGATGCACCACAGGTATAATCCTGCCAATCCCCCTCCCTCTGCCCCCTCCCTCCCTTTTCCCTTTCTCCCTATTCTTAGCTTGTAATTGGGTTATAGCTTTCATGTGAAAGCCATAATTTAGTTTCATAGTAGGGCTGAGTACATTGGATATAAAGTCTCCTTTTTCATTTATGATTGTTTTCATTTGAATCTTCCTTATTCTTTTCTTGGTTTAGACCATGTCTGTCAATTTTGTTTATCTTTTCAAAGAACCAACTTTCCAACTTTTTGTTTTGTTGATCCTTTGTATTTTTTCATATTTCATTTAGTTCTCTGATTTTTGTTATCTCTTTTGTTAGGTTAGATTTTAGTTCTTGTTTTTCTAGTTCCTTAAGGTGTGACATTAGGCTGTTAATTTGTGATTTTTTTTTTTTTTTTTTTTTTTTTTTGCTGTAGGCCATTTAATGCTCTAAACTTCCTTCTTAGCAGTGGCATGCTCCCTGTAGAGGATGCCTAGATCTGTTAGAGAGGTGGCCACAGCAGTTTAGAGGAGCCACTTTGGGCTATGCACAAACCGTAACTCTCTAGATATGCTGATAAGGCCTACCTAGCTAGCATCATTGTTAGGAGGAGGTACGTGCAGAGTCATACTACAGTTATTTCTGATTTCTCTGTGGCTCTGAGTCTTCTCAGAAAGAGCACTTTAAAAATCAGAGTTCTTACTGCATTTTATTTAGTATGTTCCCCTTCATCCTTATCCTTTGTCTGTAGGCTAGCTTAGCCTTAGACAAAGATTTGAGCAAAAGCAATTGGAAGTGGACAGGATGTGCAAGGGATTTATAAGAAACCAAATTTGTCTTGGTAACTGCATTTCTGGAGAACTAAGCAATCACATAAAAATTAAAAGGTTCCTAGTAAAAGATAGCTCGAAGGAATTATTCAGGTTCTGTCCTACTTGGTGGTCTAAATCTTTACTTAACTGCCACTGACAAGTGTGCCTTCAATATGAGTGCCAGGTGTTATTTATCTATTTTTAAGAAAATCCAGTGTTATTATTCCAGACCACCAATCAACCCTGGTTGATTCTTTAAAAAATCTATTCTATCTCTCTAGATAAATTATAGAATTTTTTCCTAAAATAAAAGCTATGTGAGGAGCAAAATATAGGCAAATTGTTTTCCATAAATTACTGTTATACATCATCCATCTCACCAAGAAAACAGTAGTAATTTAAGAGTATTAGAAAGGATCAACAGTATTATCTGCAGTCTTTGATTCATTAGACCATCAATATGTGAGAAAGAATAGTATTTCATAAATCTCAAAATATTAGTTCTTTATTGATAGTTGTATTAAAATAATATTGTTGAAAGAAGAGTAGGCCAGGCTCAGTTGCTCACACCTGTAATCCTAGCACTTTTTGGGAGGCTAAAGCAGAAGGTTTGCTTGAGGCCAAGAGTTTGAGATCAGCTTGGGCAATATAATGGAGACCCTGTTTCTTAAAAGACCTTTTTTAAAAAAAAAAAATAAATAAAAATTAACTGAGTACCCAGAAGGAAAACAAAATCATTTTATTGCAAGGACATTTGCACTCTGCTTGGTGCCTGTAATTCAAGTGGCTAAGGCACCAGCCACATACACCAGAACTGGTGGGTTTGAATCCAACCTGGGGCTGCCAAACAACAATGACAACTACAACCAAAAAATAGCTGGGCGTTGTGGCAGGTGGCTGTAGTCCCAGCTACTTGGGAGGCTGAGGCAAGAGAATCGCTTAAGCCCAGAAGTTGGAGCTTGCTGTGAGCTGTGATGCCACAGCACTTACCCACATAAGCTTGAGGCTATGTCACAAAAAAAAAAAAAAAAAAAAAAGGACATTTGCACTAGAGTGTTTATAGTAGTTCAGTTCACAATTGCCAAGACATAGAAGCAACCCGTGTCCATCAATCCATGAATGGATTAACAAACTGTGGTATATGTGTACCATGGAGTGCTATTCAGCCATAAGAAAAGATGGAGACTTTACATCTTTTGTGTTTATCTGGATGGAGATGAAATATATTCTTCTCAGTAAAGTATCTCAAGACAGGGGAAAAAGTATTCAATTTACTCAATACTAATATGAAACCAACATATAAAAAAGTATATGCCGACATGAAAGAAAAAACACAAATGGGGGAAGGGAGAGGAAGGAGCAGGGAGAGTGGAGAAAGGGCGATTGGTGGGATCTCTCCTAATGTGCACAATGTGAGGGTGTTCAACATGTCCCCTGGGTGAAGTGCTCAACTGCAACTTGTACTTTACCTTAGAAATGAAAACAATGTAACCAAAACATTTGTACCCTCATATTAATCTGAAATTTAAAAAAATTAACCAAGTATGATGCCATGCACTTATAGCCCTAGCTACTCAGGATGTTGAGGTGGGAGAGTTGCTTGAACCTAGGAGTTCAAGGTTGCAGTGAGCTATGATTATACCACTGCATTCTAGCCTGGGCAACAGAGCAAGATTTTGTCTCTTTTTAAAAATTAATTAAAAAAGGAAGAGTAGACAGGAGAGGTTGCTTGACTAATGAGATTCAGTTTTAAATATTACATAGTATGCCAGTGTATCTGTGTGTCTGACAGGGTTTAGTTGCAATTAACAAAAATCACTTTAGCTTTTTCTTTTATTTTTATGTATTTATTTATTTTTTGAGACAGAGTCTCACTATGTTACCCTTGGTAGAGTGCTATGACGTCACAGCTCACAGCAACCTCCAACTCTTGGGCTTACACAATTCTCTTGCCTTAGCCTCCCAAGTAAGTGGGACTACAGATACCCACCACAACGCCCAGCTAGTTTTTTTTTGTTGTTGTTGTCGTTGTTGTCATTGTTTGGCAGGCCTGGGCTGGGCTCGAATCCACCAGCTCTGATATATGTGGCTGGCGCCCTAGTTGCTGAGCTACAGCTGCTGAGCCCACTTTAGCTTTTTCAATCAGAAAAAGATATAATACAGCCCAACCGGGGATGCAAAAAATAAATAAAAAACAGTAAGAAAAAATATAGATGTAATACAAGCAATTAGAAATTTCCAAAATCATCGAAAGTTTTGGAGGAGAGGGTTCAGGCAGGGCTACCAGGTATACTTGTTAGAATGCATGATTTTATCCATTAAAAATTCCTAATTGAAAATGTTGGTATAGCAATTGTTGGGGTGCCTAATGCAGCCACACACAAACCTTTTCCTCTCTTCCTCCTCCTGCCCTTCTTCCTCTTCCTTACCTCTTAAGATAAGGACACAAAGGATCTGTCTGGTTAGTCTCCTTCTCCTAGAGGTTTGCACCAAAGGATCCTAGGACAAACTGTAGAATTCACCCATCCCTTACAGCCCATATAAAAGGGGTCTCTAACTGCTCCCTGGGTGCAGATCACCTTTGCACTGCCCAGACAGGTCACCCTCTTCTTTCAATAAACCAGACCTGAACATCTCTACTTCAATCTTGTCTCTGGGCACCCCCATTCGTACTTTTCAGCAATCATAAACTGTATATAAGCTTTCTTGCTATATAAACAGAATAGAGAGGAAAATTAGCATTGCTTTTATGCTAGTGACAAAATCTTCAGAGTAGGCATTGTGCTAGGGGCTTTTGATCTATCATGTCATTAAATCCTTAAAAACAAATGTTTAAATTGGTAATATCAACCTGCCTTACAGGTGAAGAAACAGGTTTAGAAAGGCTAAGTCATGTATGCACAGGTAGAAAGTGATAGAAGCAAAATTCAAATTTATGTCTACTACCTCCATAATTGGTTAGACCTGTTGTCCAGCAATGATTATTAATACAAAATCCAGTTTGATAGCATCCAGAGTTCTCATTCAATCTTCAATAACTATAATACATTCAGCAGCCTAGTCCCCTTAGCTATTAAGAGGTGTTGTACAAGTCATTTTTTCTAGAGCATCCATGATGGCATGGTTCTTTTTTTCTGAGACAGTTTTATTCCTGTCACCTGAGCTAGAGTGAAGGGGTGCAATCATAGCTCACTGCAACCCTAAACACCCAGGCTCAAGTGATCCACCTGATTCAGCCTCCTGAGTACTTCGGACTACGGGCATGTACCAACATGCCCATGCCCAGATAATTTTTTTTCATTATTGTCATTATTTTATTTATTTATGTCATTATTGATTATTTTATTTATTTTATTTTTTTAATTTCAGGTTAACATGAGAGTACAAACAACTAGGTTACAAAGTTTCCATTTGTAAGGTAGAGTCCCTCTTGTAGTTGTATCCTGCACCATATACCCTTATATTGTGCCATTAAGTAGGAGCACACCAATCTCCCCTCCACTTCTCTCCCTTGTTCCCCACCCCTCACCTGAGTTTTTCTATTATGTGGGTGTGTATTAGATTGTCTACTGGTTTCATATTAATATTGAGTACATTGGATACTTGCTTTTCCATTCTTGTGATACTTTACTAAGAAGAATGTGTTTCAACTCCATCCAGGTTAATACAAAAAATGTAAAGTCTCCATCTTTTCATGGCTGAATAGTAGTCCCTGATAATAGGTATACCACAGTTTGTTAGTCCATTCCTGAGTTGATGGGCATTTAGGTTGTTTCTACATCTTGGCAATTATAAATTGAGCTGGGATAAACAATCTAGTGTAGATGCCCTTATGATAAAACGATTTCTTTTTCTTCTAGGTAGATGTCTAGTAATGGGATTGCAGGATTGCCCAGATAATTTTTAAATTTTTTTCATAGAGATGGGATGTCTTGCTATGTTGCCTAGGCTGGTCTTAAACTGGCTTCAAGTGGTCCTCTGGCCATGGCCTCCCATAGTGCAAAGATTACAGGTATAAGCCACTGTGCCTTGTAGAGGGTGTGGTTCTTAAAAAGCATATGTTTTAAAAGATCCCGGGGTGATAGGAAGCCACCAAATATTAACAGTTTCTGTTTTTCAAGCTAAATCATCTTGTCCATGTCCCTTAAATTACATGTTTACAGTCTCATTCAATACTTTTCTAGATACTTAAGAAGGTCAACAAAATTTTTTTTGAGGAAAATCTTGGTTTTAGATGTAGGTAGTTGTTTTGTCAACTCCTGTACTAAGTACCGTATATACTCGAGTATAAGCCGAAAAAACTCGGCTTATACTCGAGTATATATGGTATGTACATCTCCTAAGTAAAATATAATCTTCAGATATTCTCAGAATGATCATATATAATTACCACTTGGTGAATTAAAACAACATTTATTATCTTACAGTTCTGTAAGTCAGAGGTATGACATGGGTCTCACTAGTCTAAAACCAAGGTGTTGGCAGGATGTATTCTTTACAAGAGGCTCTCAAGAAGGATCCATTTCCTTGCCTTCCCCAACTTGTAGAAGCTGCCCACGTTCCTTGGCTCATGACTCCTTTTCATCTTCAATGCCAGCAATAGCAGGTTGAGTCCTCACAGTGCATCTCTCTGACCTTGCTTCCATTGTCATATCTCCTTTTCTGATTTTTCTACTTCCATCTTCTGTTTTTATGGACCATTGTAATTATGTTGGGCACAGTTAAATAACTCAAGATTGTCTCTTCATTTTAAGATCAGTTAATTTAGGAGGCTTAATTTCATTTGCCACCTTAATTTCCCTTTTCAATATAAAGCAATGTATTCACAAGTTTGGGGAATTAGGATGTAGACATCTTGGTGGGTAGTGGGCATTATTCTACCTACCATGGATGGCTACTTTGCAATATGGTATAGAACAGTTTGGACTTTGAAATAAGATGTACCTGGATCTGAATCTTGACTCTGCCATTAATTGGTTATGTCACCCACTAACTGGCAAGTAACCCAACCTCTCAGAACATACTTCCTCACATGTAAAATGGGTACTATAATACATACTTCATAGAGTTGTTTTGACCTTCATATAAGAAAATAAAGTTCTTAGTAAATGCCTGGCACAGAAAAGGTGCTAAATAAACGTATCTATCATTATAATTAGAGAATAGGAGCTATATTAAGAACTAATCTAGAAGAGTATATACATTCCATGTGCCTAAAAGCATCTATGCATGATACTTCCTGTGGCTTTATTTTTGCTTTAATTGAATGGTTACCTCAAATCATTCCAGGATCAAACAGTGTATTGATCCTAAATAAACACACAAAACATCAATGCATACATACTTGAGTTCATTTTTAGTCTCAGCCAGTTTTTCCTCCATAGCTGATATCTGAATGGAGAACAAAGAGGCCAATATAAATACGCTTAACTTTTCTCTTACTCTTCCACAATCTTCCCTTCACCAGAAACGAACCCATGTCTTTGTTTATGAAAAAAAAAAGCAATAAAAAAATCATTCGGTTGAGTTTATTAAAAAAAATTTAAAAATTCCTTAATTTACATTCAATAGGAAAACTTCAAGATTGTTATCTGTTCATTTTCATGCATGTGTCTTTTCCTGTGATGGTTATGCTCTAACTTGCATCCATTTGCTTTTCATCTTTCAGAGGGCTATGTTTTTTTTTTTTTTTTTTGTTTTTTTTTTTGAGACAGAGCCTCAAACGGTCGCCCTGGGTAGAGTGCTGTGGCATCCCAGCTCACAGCAACCTCCAACTCCTGGGCTTAAGTGATTCTCTTGCCTCAGCCTCCCAAGTAGCTGGGACCACAGGCACCTGCCACAATACCCGGCCATTTTTTGGTTACAACTGTCATTGTTGTTTGGCAGGTCCAGGCTGGATTCAAACCTGCCAGCTCTGAGGTATGTGGCTGGCACCTTAGCCGCTTGAGCCACAGGCCCCGGGCCTCAGAGGGTATGTTAATGAATGATCTATTATATTCAAAACTCACTGTTGAATTCACGTTAACTATCCCTTAAAAAGGATATTATAGACTATTTAATGACATGGAAAAATGTTTATGATGTATTATAAAATGGAAAAGTCATAGAATAAGATATAAGGTTTGATATAACTTTTAGAAAAAAAATTTTGGGGTCAGTAGTCATCTCTGGGTGATAGGATTCTAAGTGATTTTTTTTTTTTTTTTACTTCCTCACACTCCTGAGTTTTCTACAATAAACATACACTGCTGTTGTAATAGTAATAAACAAAATGCTGTGTGTTTTTTTTTTTTTTTTTTAATTTAAAGATCTGATGGTGTAAATAGGTCCTGAGTCAAAAGCTTATTCTGAGTAAGCCCAGATGGTGGAACCACTGGAAGTTCCTGACGTGCAACCTCTATGGGTTTGTGGTGCCGGGACTTACTTAACTGAGCCAAACTATGAGGTGTACACTGGGAGGCAGGAAGCTAGCAAATGGAATTCAGACTGAAGACACTGAAACACATGTATTTCCAGTACCCTTCATAATTGAGAATGATTTAATATAGAAAAGAAAATAAAAAATACCTTAGGAACAGCTCCAGGAATTTAATTTACTAAGGGAAATCTGGGGAAATAGTGCCAGAGGTAGAGAAGCTACAAATTCTCTTAATAGCCAAACTGCATACCCTAATGTTTCTCCCTATTTGAGTTACTGGCTATTTAAATACATTTATTTATATTCTTATATTTTATTCTTAACTAAATTTGCTTCATTTAGAAAAAGGTTCATTCATTCACTCACCATACTTACTGACCACCCATCTCATGCTAAGTACTATGATACATGTGGTCTCTGTAGTTGAGATCCTCACAGGTCTAGTGAAGAGAAAGACAACAACATAATTGTAATTCAATGTGAAAAATTATAGATATAATTTATCTATATAATGAAAGATGATACAATGAACGCACAGTGGTGGGAGCATCCCACTCAGATTGGGGTGGTAGGTAGGCCTAGGGAAGTTTTCTAGAGAAGGTGATATTTCATCTGGGCCTTCAGGGATGAGCAAGAATTAACAAGATGAAAAAGCTGGAAAAGAGTACTCCATAAAGAAGAAATGATGCATGTAGAAACCCATGCATCATGGGTTTTTTGAACATACCCATGATGGTATGTTCAAAGAATTCCCAATAGTTTAAAATAGCCAGAACCTTTTTGCATGTGGGAGACATCCAGGGATGAGGTTGTGATTGTTAATTTTATGTGTCAGTTTGACTGGTCAAACATTATTCTGGATCTTCCTGTGAGAGTATTTTCAGATAAGCTTTACATTTAAAAGGGTGGACTTTGAGTAAAGCAGATTGCCCTCCATAATATGAGTGGGTATCTTTTTTTTTTTTTTTCTTTTGTTTTGTTTTGTTTTTTTTTTTTTTTTCAGTTTTTGGCTGGGCCTGAGTTTGAACCCGCCACCACCAGTATATGGGGACAGCGCCCTACTCCTTGAGCCACAATCAATTGAAGGCCTGAACAGAACAAAAGACTGACCTCCCCCAAGCAAGAGGTAATTTTCTAACATACAATCTTTAGACTTGAACTTAGTTTCTAACCTAATACCCATTCTGAAAATTTTGGACTTGCCAGCCTCTGTGATTGTGTGAGCCAATCCCTTAAGACAAATCAGTCTCTTTCTTTCACCCCTCTATTCTCTCTCTCTCTCTCTCTCTCTCTCTCACACACACACACACACACACACACACACACACACACACGCATGCACGAGTCCTGTTGATTCTGTTTCTCTGGAGAGCTCTGACTAATACAGAGGTGAAAGGCAGAGGATAAGGGAGAATTCTGCATATTTCTGTGATTTAGATTATCAAGGGAACCTGTACGTTTCTGGTTACCTAAGACTATAGTTGATTGAGCTGTGATATTAAGAGGGCAGACATGGATGTCTGGGTCTTTAATATCCTGTAAAGATATCAGTATCCTTAACATCATTCCCCATTCTTTCCTATGTCTCCCTCTTGGTTTTCAAATCTATTCCAATCTATCCAACAAACATTTATTGAGTGCCAGCATGTATCAGGCACTGTGTTAGGGGCTAAGGATATAAAGTTGAGAAAGTCTGCTACTGAGAAGTGTAAGGTCTGGTGGGAAAAACAGAATATAAACAAACAAATGCAGGGAGAGTAGTGGGCACAAAGATGAGGAAGGCGAGGGAAGACTTTTCAAAGAAAGAATAACATTTGAGCAAATCACTGAAGCACATATGAGAGCTCTACAGGTAGACTGGATGATAAAAGGGAAGGACCAGGTTATTCCAGGTGGAAAGAATAATCTGAAGAAAGAGCTAAAATGTATTGAGCACTCACTTAAGTGCCACATACTAAGTAACTGACTTAACATTCTCATTCTGCCCTATGAGGTAATACTGTTGTTTTCACAATTTTACAGAACAGGAAATAGGCAAGAAGGTTAGTAAGTTGCCCAACGTCACAGATTTAGTGAGTTCTGTAGCTAAGATTCAACTTCAGGGAGTCTGGCTTCAGTATCCACTTCTTCTTTAAAAAAAAAATTCAATCCCCAGGTGGCACCTGTGGCTCAAGGAGTAAGGTGCTGGCCCCATATGCCAAGGGTGGTAGGTTCAAACCCAGACCCGGCCAAAAAACTGGAAAAAAAAAAAAAAAAAAAAAAATTCTATTCTTATGCCATTCTCTGTCTTTCTTAGTAGTATAGCAGTCCATGGATCCACTGAATCTTAGAGCCAGAGGTCCCTTAGAGAATCTAGTTGAGTGGTTCTTTCACAAGAAAATTAAGAATTAGAATTACCAAAACATTTTTTAAAAACACCAATGTGTGGTGTTACTGGCTCTCCCCACCCCCAACACAGATTGGAAGAACTCCTAGTTTTCTCTCCCCTGCCTTTTTTTATTATATTTAAAAAATTGTAACATATCCATAACACAACTTACCATTTTAACTATTTTTAAGTCTACAATTAAATAGCATTAAATACATTCATAATGTTGTGTAACCACCATTACTATCTATTTTCAAAAATTTGTATTATCCCACACAGAAACTATGAAACCATTATGTAAAAGTTCCCTATTGCCTCCTCTACACCCCTAATAACCTCTAATCTAGGTTTTGTCTCTATGAATTTACTATCTAGACATCTCATATAAATGAAATCCTGTAATATTTGTCCTTTTGTATCTTATTTCACTGAGCATAAGGTCTTCAAGATTCATCCATTTTGTAGTTTATATCTGAACTTCATTCCTTCTTATGAATGAATAATATTCCATTGCATGTATATAACACTTTTCTTTTAACCATTCATCTGCTAGGGGATTTGGGTTGTACCTCCAACCCCAAATATACACTAGAGAACTACTACTTTTTAAAACTTAAAAATGTTATACATATAAAGACAATGAAATGACAAAAAGGAGGTTAGGTACAGGTTAGGTACCATGAGTTACAAAGAATAGGCCCAGAGTGAAAATGTTACAATATAATTTGGACAGGCAAGAGGCCAGGTTTTAGGGAGGAAGTGTCAGTGGAAGGGACTGTCAGGTAGCTGAAGTTTTTCTCCTATTTTCTGTACTGGTATTTTGTCATCATCACCTGTTTCCTGACTGTGAGCTTATTTTTTCAGGAAAATGAAAATAGTTTCCTCTACTGTGAAAGAAGAATATGTTTCTGACAGCGATAATGCTCTGTTTAAGGAAATGAAACAGATACTATTTTTTCCTGAGATAATTTGCATGAACAATGGTGGACATCTAAATTATCAATGGAATGTCATTTAGGGCTGTATCTGTGGGAGACAGGACTGAAGTTGAGAAGGTCAGGTAGGGAAAGAGGGAAAGGTCTGGGAAGAGAAAAGAGGGAGAGAAGAACAGGGAGGAGACTAATTTTGGATCATTTCTGACTAAGTTCTTAACAAAATCTTAAAACAAATTTTTTAAAAAAATAGAACGTACTGACCTGCTCCACAGGGCCCTTCACATAAGTATGTTCAATAATATTTATCAAATTAGTCTCCAAAAGCAAATACCTCCCTCTATCCCCTTTAGGCTCTTTTTGTTTAAAATGAGGTAAGGCCATTAACTTTTGCCATACTTTTAGTTGGCAATATTTCTCCACCCCAAACCTCCAAAGGTTTTACTTCCTCTGGTTAACCCACATATAGTGGTTAGCATGATATCTGTATGAATGTAAATATCAATATACCTAGATATTGATGTATTATTATCAACTTCTCCCATCTTTCCTTTTGTTTTCACTGGATTTGAGAGCCACTAGTTTTGCCTTTCTTTATTCTATTTGTTTTCTCATTCTTGTTTTTATCCTGATTGTTTCCATTAGAGCCCTAAAAATGTCGTGTCTGTCTAAATCAAGGTCTGTCTTATCTTCTTTTCTGATAGCCCATTGCAAGAATGCTTTAATCTAAGTGTTACAAAGGGGGAAATAATTAATGTGCCTTAGTTTTTGTATTTTTAAAGATACATATAGATGAACTGTTTTTTAAGCAATAATCTGATGCGATGAGTGATTTTTTTTTTTGCAAGCTCTTATATATCTGTCCTAAGTAATATATGATTCTAAAATTTCCTTTTATACTTTTTTAGAGATAGTATTCAGCTGGTTTACCATAGCATGTTACTAGATCGCATGTCTCCTTTTTGTTTTGTTTTTCTTTCTGTTGAACTTGCCCAGGGTAGGATCCTATTTGATTACAGTTTTATACAGTTAACTTTTCCTGCAGCTCTACTTTTACATCTTCATGAAACTGTTTCTTTTCAGATTTAATAACTTTAGTTCATTCTGATCATTTGCCACTTCCATTCAACATGATTATTACCACATTGTCTAAGAAGGGCAAACATTTTATGATAAATTCCTCATTTCTTAAATGTGCCTGATATAAGAAAGAGCATGTCTCTTACCTTCAACATGGTTATTTCTCACTTATTTTACTTTATTAGCTTATTTAAGAACTAATTTTCTAGTTCCAGTGATAGAAGCTTAGGAGCAGTTCTTTTTCCTTTAAAGTAGTAGATACAGATTCCCAGCAACTTGGGAAGCTGAGGCCTGAGATGGGAGGATTGCTTCCTAGGAGTTTGAGATTAGCCTGGAAAATAAAGCAACATAGCAAGACTCTGTTTCTTTAAAAAAAAAAAAAAAAAAAAAGTATCATGCTATTTAGAAAAATATTAATAAAGTGTAAGAGTATAAGCAAACTTTAATGCTGCTTCCAGTCTTCATGATGCACTGAGGAAGAAGGAGAGAATCCCTATTTCAAAGAAGAATGTTAAGGGCTATGCCTTATCATTCCAGACAGGATTTAGCATAAGCTGACAGCAAAGACTCAGAAAGGCTCAGAACATAAGGCCCCTTTCATTAGTTTGGAGAGAGGAGTGGCTTCTCTCAGCAGGTCTGAGGAAGTCCAACATTTAACAGTATATAACCTCTGCATGTCTTGTTGTCTTATGATATCCTGGAAAGATGGTTGTGGAGTCTTTTAGGTGACTAGTACAGTGCAGTGTGGACTATTAGAATGGTCCATTTCATTCAGGGGCAAGGCTATCTAAGCACATTGAAGGTAACAAAGTATCCAAGGGCGAAGCAGCTCTGTTTTGTGGTGGTAGGTAACCTGTCAGTTCTTTACAAATATTTAGTTAAAGGCCAAACTCATTCATGAATGTCAAATATCACATAAGTTATGAACAAGTTGCAGTAGCCAACTTTATATCTAAGACTTTTTACCACTATAGGGGGTAATCCAGTAATTTACTAGATTTATTACCAAGTTACTACCAAAGTTATTAGACTTATTACCAAGTGACATTTGCCTCAGGCACTGTATGAGGAATCTCCTAAGGATTCCTACCAAGATAATGGTAATGTCATGTTAATTTAAATTTTCTGAACTTTAGGTATAAGGTCGTCTTTGGCCTCATATGCAGGGATATATTAATAGCTTAGGAAACAATGCCTCTTTTGGATCAGAATATTGGTTTGGGGTTGCTACACTGAATTGTGCCCATTGTTCAAGCAGACACGAAACTATGTATTCTTTTCATCCATTCTGCACAGCATTTCAGGTGTTTACATTTGCAACCAGGCAGGTGGAACATCTCCTCCCATTTTGTATTTTCTTTAAGTTGCTCTGCAAATCTGAAGTGAACATCCGTGGCTTGGAGGACACTGCCCCTTGTGAACTCATAGGAATGGAAGCTATGAGATTGGTTCAGACTGCCTATCTCTGTGAGGAAGGAAAAGTTGAGTTAGCACATTGATTAGAACAACTCTGAGCAGATGGTAGAAAGTTGTCACTGAACTGCACAGTGGTCTTTCACAGGAGAGGTAGCAAAATACTCAAAGTACGAAATCATTAAAAAGACAAACTGTGGAGGTGGATTAAAGATGGAGGCTGAGTAACAGCTTCCCTGTAACTGGGCTTGGTGAATCTGCGGAGACAAGACTCCAGACATCTCTGGCTGGTGGGATCTGCCTATGATCATCCCTTTGAGGATACAGGGAGCCAGCAAGGGACTTCTGGACCCCAGGAGGAAGACAAAAACAGTGGAAAACTGGCAAGTGGCTGCGTGTGTT
>CAUYPK010107881.1:0-39479 GCA_963574355.1 Loris lydekkerianus | reverse complement strand
GGTTTTATAGACTGTTTGACACATTTTCATCACACTGCTTAACATAGCTTTCCTGGCATTTTCTTAGTTATTGTGTTAAGACATTTATATTCTACATTTACTAAGTTTCACATGTACCCTTGTAAGATGCACTGTAGGTGTAATTTTAATTGAATCTTTAGGGAAATTTTTTATGTTGTTTAGAAATAATTTCTTTATACTATAGTGTTTTGTATGTATAGTGGGACAAAAAAAGGGGACAGGGGCTTCAGAAATCTGAATACTCTGGTGGCACCTGTGGCTGAAAGGAGTAAGGCGCCGGCCCCATATGGAGGTGGTAGGTTCAAACCCAGCCCCAGCTAAAAGCTGCAAAAAAA
This sequence comes from Loris lydekkerianus, assembly GCA_963574355.1. Lineage (NCBI taxonomy): Eukaryota > Metazoa > Chordata > Mammalia > Primates > Lorisidae > Loris > Loris lydekkerianus. The sequence goes on along the minus strand of CAUYPK010107881.1, from coordinate 39,123 downwards.
AAAAAAAAACCTATTAAGAGAAATCTGAATACTCACTGATGTGTTTCCTGACGTAATATTTTACTATTAAATATTTGACAGGTGTATCATTTTATTTTTAACACCTTTATTGAGGTATAATTTGCATATCATAAAATGTACCAATTTAAAGTGTATAATTCAGTGGTTTTAGTATATTTAGAACTTTTACAATTATTTATCCTAAAATGTAAGTTGAGTTTTGCATTTTTTTTAAATAAGGAAACACTACTCAAAATTGAAAATTATCTTTAAAAATTAACATTCATTTACAGAGTTTCTCTTTGGGATGATAAAAAAATTAAGGAAATGGATAGTGGTGATGGTTGCACAACATTACTGAATATACTTAATGTCACTGAATTGCATGCTTAACAATGGCTAAAATGATATATTTTATATTATGTATACTTTACTACAGTAAAAAGTTAACATCTGTTACAACTTTAAACTTGAAGTTAAAAAAATTAACATTCATTTTGATTGAACTTTCATCCTGTGCAACGCATAGCCCTAATAATCTTTTTCTTAGGAACGTGTTATAGTGAAGATATTCTTGTATGCTAAAAATTATGTTAATTTTCTCAGACTGAATAAAAAAAGAAAAAACATTTCCCAGATTGAAAATGACATACTAAAATTGTTGCAAGTATTTATTTCTGTAGAAATTAGAGTAAAATTAAGTGTGGAAGATAAACAGCTTTTTTTTTAATTTTAATTGTGCTGTTCTTGAAAAAGATGTCAGTGCAGAAACATTTATCTTAATAGTGGAAAAAGTAAATATAATGTACACAGATAATGTGCATATATAATAATAAATATGAAAGTACCTGTAGACGAATAAAGAAAATCTCTGGAGGGAATGAGAAAAAACAATAATATTGGCTGTTCTGGGCACAAGAACAGGGTGGTAGGGTTCATTGAAGAGAATACTTTAGCTATGTGAATATGTTACCCATTGAGACATAAAGTATTCTGATCCTAGTCTCACAAATCAACGTGTGCTCCTTCGTACTTTGTTTCCAGATGTAGAACTTCTTGAAATTTTTTTGAAAATGAACTTTATTAAGAAGTTGTTTTCTTTGTAGGAATTGATTATGGCTTAAGTTTACCACTTGGGGAAGACTATGAACGGAAGAAACATAAACTTAAAGAGGAATTACGGCAAGATTACAGACGTTATCTTACTCAGGTAATGCGTTCTGTTAATGAGTTGGGTCGTTTTTCAGTGATACCTAGCAGAGTAGTAGTAGAGTCAAAGTTATATGACACTGATAGAGTAAAAGATAGTGCTTGGAAATGGTGTTGGGGAACATCACAGACTCTTGACTTTTGGAGTAGTGCAGTGGTTTTAATTTTAAATGATATTGTAATTCTGATTGTTCATATTTTTGTTAACATTGTCATGGTTTAAAGTAGCCCAATTTTAATTCCTGTTCTTACAAACCCCAACCATGTATTAAAATGATATATGGATTATTAGTTGCTAATTATTTTCCTATGGGCTAAACTTAATAAAATTTTATTTAATATATTTATTTAAACACCACAGTCCTTGTTTTATGACATAAAGTTTTATAATACTTAGCAGAACCCTTATTTTAAGTGTATTTTGTAAGCTTATGGCTACAGATTTATTGTAAGTTTTAAAATGTAATTTACTTTTTAGGTTTTAAAATTATTCTTTTTTTTTTTTTTTTTTTAAGAGACAGCGTCTCACTTTGTCACCCTTGGCAGAGTGCTATGGCATTGGCATCACAACAACCTCCAGCTCTAGGGCTTAGGAGATTCTCTTGCCTCAGCCTCCTGAGTAGCTGGGATTAGAGATGCCTACTGCCCACCAGCTATTTTTTGTTGCAGTTTGGCTGGGGCCAGGTTTGAACCTGTCACCCTTGGTATATGGGGCTGGTGCCCTACTCACTGAACCACAGGCACCACCCTTAAAATTCTTTTAAACGATCATGTTTCTAGTCATTCCAGAATGTTCTTTAGTTTTTCAGTGCTTTATAATGTCTGTTCCAAATATACAAATGGTCTGTTATTTATTTTGATTTGCACATGGAGAGAATAAACTTTAACTGACTGTATTTTATCTGTGGTTTGTTTCCCTTGACTTTAGGGCATTTCACAAGCAAAAAGAAAGGTAGGGTTGCCTGCAAAATGTTTCCTTTAGCTTTTTGTTTTGTTTTGTTTTGTTTTGTTTTGCTTATGGATCTAGTAGCTTGCAATCCTTTGCATTTATGAGATTCACATCAATTAGAAAAGTAGCCTCATTTGTGATTTTGAGATGTTTGAATGGTACCATTTTGTACCTTTGTTGTTAGCAGGATAGTTGTCTACACATTATAATGTTCCATTAATATAATTATTACTTTTGATTCCTGCTTTACGTTTGTTTTTGTTGCTTTCTTATGCATCCTTTATAATTATCCTGCAGCTATTTTAAACCTGTTTGTTTTCAGCATGCTAGTTTTTATTCCTCAAATTATATTAATCACAGATTAATAAAATAGAATATCATGATATTTGAAGATGTTTTAACTATGCGTTGTCAGGATTTGTATTATGCAATATTTTTACACTAGAAATTTTGGATTACCCTTGTAGATTTATATTGGAAAACAAGGAGAAACTGTCTTTATAGTTTTATAAAAGTGTTTAAAAAAAGAATTGCACACATTCATTCAGTATTCAAGTAATATTTCTAAACACTTGTGAAGATGCCTCATGTGTGGATCCTGTCTTCAGGGGACTTAGAATCTAATTGTAGAGGTAACATTCACATTCAGAAAGTGTTAACTACAACAAGAAGTATATAATGATCAGGAAAGGCCTCATAATGGGAGTCATTATTTTGTAAGGCATTATAGGATAGGTAAAATTTGGATAATCTTGAGGAAGAATCAAGAGAAAGCTTCTCACAGAATACGATTCTTTTTGAGAGTAGTAAGAAATAGAAGGGAAATAGTACAAATGATACATATAGTTGTGGTAGAGGAGTGATGTTTCCTTAAAATGAAAGAGACAATTTTTGGTTGACATCTGAAAAGGGGGGAGTAGAAAGGAAAATGAGGGGAAAAAAAATGAAAACTATGTAGGATATGGGGGTAGTGGCTGCAGCTTTTTGGATCCCTTCTTACTTCTGGATCTCTCATGGCTTCTTAACTTTTTGCTTGCATGGATATTTAAATTTTAAAAAACCTTTTTTTTTTTTGAGACAGAGCCTCAAGCTGTTGCCCTGGGTAGAGTGCTGTGGCATCACAGCTAACAGCAACCTCTTGGGCTCAAGCGAGTCTCCTGCCTCCCCCTCCCAAGTAGCTGGGACTACAGGTGCCCGCCACAAAGCCCAGCTATTTTTTTTTGTTGTTGTTGTTGTTGCAGCTGTTGTTGTTGTTTGGCAGGCCTGGGCTGGATTCAAACCCGCCAGCTCAGGTGTATGTGGCTGCCACCTTAGCCTTTTGAGCCACAGGCGCCAAGTCAAAAAAACCTCTTAATTTTGTCAAGAAGGGCTATTAAAATAAACAACTATCATCTTCTTCCTAGTTTTTAGAATAAAGATGCCTGACCATCTAAATGTAGAGAAGACATAATCTTAGGAGAAAAGTTTTTATATTGTATTAGTAAATTAATGTTTCCAGTCCAGATCTGTCTGTCTGAACCTCAGACTTTTCCCTTAGAAATGTAACTGATGTCTTATGTAGAACATGTCCAAAACAAAACTCCTGATTTTCATTCTTCTCATCCTCATCGTCTAGAAGCCTGTACTATCTATAGCCTGGGTTTAAAAAAAAAAAAAAAAAAAAAAAAAAAAAAAATATATATATATATATATATATATATGTATATTAAGACAAAATAATATATATATTAAAAAATGATATATATTAATAATATATATAAAGAATATACATATATATATTAAGACAAAAAATAATATATATATATATGATTTTTAAGAGAAAACCTTGCTGCTGCCCAGGCTAGAGTGCAGTGGTGTGATCACAGCTCACAGTAGCCTCAAACTCCTGGGCTCAAGTGATCCTCTTCTCTCAGCTTCTTGAGTAGCTGGGGCTACAGGTGCCCCCAGGTCTGGCTAGTTTTTCTATTTTTTTAAAGACGAGGTCTCACTCTTACTCTGCCTTGTTTTGAACTACTGGCTTCAAGTAACCATTCCACCTTTATCTCCAAAGTGCTAGGATTATAGGTGTGAGCCACTGCACCTAGCCTGTAGCGGGTTTTTTATTTTTTATTTTTAGTTTTTAGTTTTTGTCACAGCTGTTATTACTGTCTTGAGTATGATACAATTATTCTTCATTATATTTGTTATTTCTTGTCATTTTCCTCTGTTTGAATGTGACCTGTTGGAGGGCAAGGATCTTTATCTATTTTCTTCACTGACAAGTTCCAAATACATGAAGGCATTTGGGCACATGGGTAGGTGCTCAACACCTGTTGAATGAGTGAGTGACTAAAGTCCAGCTTTTAAAAAACTCACTATGTTGTCCTTGTTTATTTTTTTCATTTTCTTGAAAGTTTCAAACATCATCTTGGACTTGTGTTGGGAGTGAGGAATTGTCCAATAAAGGAATGAGGATGTTTTATCTGTCTTTCCCAGGGTTGGAACTCTTTTTTCCCAAACATTTGTAACTTGACAGATTGATTAGGTTCATAATGTTTTTCAGTATATAGGCAGTACACTGACTCAGGGCTCTAATTATGTGGATTTATTTCCTTTGTCAAATAAGTTTAGAGTCCTATACAACCAACTTTCAAATTAGTTTTTGTACACAACTTAATTGTAAACTCAGATTTAATGAAACTATTAATCACATTTGCTGATCACTCTGTTTGCATAATATTTTGAATATCATGCTTTTATTGCAGCTGGTATATAGATTGTAGTTATTTGTTAAAATGTGTGTTTCTTCAACTGAATCTCTTGAATATAGGAAATGTATACTTAGGAATAAAAGAGCAGTAGAGGACTAAGAATGGAGAATATGTGCTTAGAAGAGGACTATAAATTCTGAACGTTTTCTTTTTTCCATGCTTCTAATCATCATGAATCAGTGGATATTTATGTGTATTGCAAATGAAAATTAAGGCCTGCTTTTAGTAAAGCATCATTAAAGGCCTGATTCTCCTTCTCAGGGAATTGTTGATTAGAAAAAAATTATCTTTTTTCCGGTTGTTTTTGGTGTGGTCTCTATAGATTTGTAGTTTCAATCTTCATTCTTTTGCTCTACATAATGCAATACTAATTTAGAATATAGAATGTAAAGACATTTATGAAATGTTTTATAAAAGCAATTAGGTAATATATATTTTTTTAATGTGTATATACACAGAAAAATTTTCTATCCACGGGTGAACCAGATCCGTCTACTCTGGGAGTGTCTCTTCCTATTGGTGAGAGGTTATCTGCCAAGGTAGGTAGATAGGAGTAGTTATTGTGGGTAGCAGTTTTCCAAGGTATCAAAATCATGAAAGAACATACTGACTTTACATCTTTTATATTAACCTGGATGGAAGAGGGACACATTCTTTGTAGTAAAGCATCACAAGAATGGAGAAGCAAGAAACCAATGTATTCAATTATAATATGAGGGCAGCAGATGAGCTAATAGAAGGGAGGGTAAGGAAATGAGAAGTGGGCAGAGGGTAGGAGGGTGGGAGATGGGGGGGTCACGATGTCTGGCAATACTCTTGGGGGCAAGATGCAATTTTAAAAGGGACTTTATCTTTTCTAAAAATTGCAGTAAGTATAACCTAATTCTTTGTACCCTCAATGAATCCCAAATAATAAAAAAAAGTAAATAGAGGATTACATCATTTCTCTGTACTTGCATATATTTATTTTTCAAAAATCTATGGAGTTCCTTGTTGTGATACTTAAAAGAAATTTTTAAGTATTATATTTGTTACCATGTAGTGAGATGTATTTCTTTAATATGTTGATTCTTTTACTGTATTTGGTTATACTGAATTGAATATTCAAAATTCCTTTTGTCTGCATTGAGTTTTTGAGTAAAGTTTATGCCATGTGCCATTCTGTGGAATGAATGGAACTGAGAGTATAGAGACCTTTTATGTGGGGTGAGGGTAGGGGCTCTTTGAATGAGTGTCTTTGTTATTCCACTAATACATGTCCTTACTCTTTAGAGGTGGTTATGATAAAGCACTGTAGACCTCTCACAAAAATCTCTTCCCAGGGTAAATTAGGGATCATGAAATAGTATATAGGACAAAAATGGATAGTAAAGTTTCATAAGACAGATGTAGTTTCTTTAGTATTTTTTTTAGATTATGGTGTTTCAGTGACATTGGAGGTATTAGGGTTTAAGAACATTTCCTAATGTAATATATTTGTGCTTTAACAGAACATTTTCATTATGATATTTTAGTATCTGGGATAATTTTACCTTTTCAAATTTAAAATATGGTGAGGATCCTTCTTTGACTTTGGGAAGGAAATTGTTAGCAGGTGGTAGGGGGAGTGGGTTATAGGATTGGGGGAGGGAGGTATGCATCTCTGAGAAGGAAAAAAGGAAGGTAACCTTGACATATCTGCTTCTGATAGACTTCCTGGCAAACACAGTCATTGTATTTACTAGTGGGAGAGATTTATTTATGAATGCTTTTGGCTGGATGTACATGGTTTAACTAGGATTGCTGTTGGTTATTAAACTTGGAGTTTCGGGCATGGCTCTTTGGAAAATATCACCTATGCTCTATAACTACTGGAGTACAAAATGGAGGTGTTTCACAAAGAAACAGCTCCCTTCTTTTAGTGATCTCCTGTATTAATGGACCAAAACCATGTAGGCATGCTTATTTTCATGTGTTATAAGAAAGACTTGAAGAGCTCCACTGGACTTGGGACTCTTCCTGTTTCTCCTGTGCCTTAGAATGACTTCTATCTTTGAAATTATTAGGAAAGCTTGATTCTGGGTAAGAGCTCTGATTTGTATGATTTTGATTTGACATTCACATTTGACTTTAAAGTGCTTTTTCTTGAAGTTGAAGTTAACATTTCTCTTGATTTCTATTTTAAGGAAAGGTTGAAACTTGAACGCAACAAAGAATACAATCAATTTCTCAGGGGTAAGGAGGAATCCAGTGAAAAGTTCGGACAGATAGAAAAGAGTAATGAGGTAGGTTTTGCTTTAAAACCAAATCTTTAATACTATAGGCTGAATATTTTGTATTTTAAAAGTATTTTATATTTTAGACATTTCTCTTGTTTTTTTATGAAAATATTTGAAAAATAAAGCCAACATTATATCAAACACAGGATATTTAAATATTTAGTTTTGGAAATTGTTTTATTTCTTGTTAAATAACTTACCCTACCTTTAAAAATTTAATGTTGTTAGGGAAATATAAATTTAGAGATGAGTTTTATTAAATGATTTTTGTGTATTTTTAAAAGTTTTTGTATTGATAATTTCTAGCTATATATTTTTTTCCAAATTTAAAGGTAGTTGGTATTTTTAGGGCCAAAACATTTACTGCTTTCTGTAATCTTTGTGTTGAGAAAATATTTAATTTAAAATATTTTGAAGTAATATTTGACTGCCAAAGTATATCTAATATCTCATTGGATAGGAATTGGTATTTAGTTTATCCTTTCTTTTTACAGTCACTTATTGGCCAGGCGTGGTGGCTCATGCCTGTAATTCCAACATTTGGGAGGCCGAGGCAAATGGATTGCCTAAGCTCACAAGTTTGAAACCAACCTGAGCAAGAGCGAGACCCCCAGTCTCTAAAAAGTAGCTGTGCGCTATGGCTAATACCTCTAGTCCCAGCTATGCGGGAGGCAAGAGAATCACTTGACCCCAAGAGTTTGAGATTGCTGGGAGCTAAGATGCCACGGCACTCTACCAAGGGTGACCAAGTGAGACTCTGTCTTCAGGGGGGAAAAAAAAAAAAAATATATATATATATATATATATATATATGTGGTACCTGTGGCTCAAAGGAATAGGGTGCCAGCCCCATATGCCAGAGTTGGCGGGTTCAAACCCAGCCCCGGCCAGAAACTGCAAAAAAAAAAAAAAAAAAAAAAAAAAAAAATATATATATATATGTATATGTATATGTGTGTATATATATATAGTCACTTATCCATATTACTGTTGCCTATCTGTTGGTATTTAATAAGTTTTATTGAAAGATAAAATATTCAAAATTTTTTTCTTAAACAAGATATTTTTTATGGATGATTAAATGTCAGACTAATTTGGGGGTTTAATTATCATTTATGTGATATTATCTCATTAAGATCTGTTCTTTTTTCTTTTTTAATTGAACAGCCAAAGAGTCAAAGAAAAAAAAATCCTGTAAGTCAAGTTAAGTCTGATTTATCTTCACAAATACAATCATCTTGTGAAAATTCTGAGGATCCTAGGAGAGGTGTCTTAACTCCTTCAGAGGCATACGAAGAGCTTTTGAACCAAAGGCGACTAGAGGAGGACCGATATCGACAACTCGATGATGAAATTGAATTAAGGAATAGAAGAATTATTAAAAAAGCTAATGAAGAAGCAGGCATTTCCAACGCAAAGCATCAAAGGTTTGCAAGCAGGACTGGTATTCCAGGTAGAAGATTTCACAGATTTAATGAGGATTGTGTTTCTGATAGACAATATTATAGACCAGACCGAGACCCTGAAGTAAGCGAAGAAATGGATGAGAGATTTAGATTTGAAAGTGATTTTGATAGAAGACCTTTGAGAGTGTATACAAATGGCAGGTATTTACAGTTTCACTTTTATTTTCTTTATTAATATTGCTGTTGTTACTTTTTATTATGTTAGGGAGCAATGGTTTCATTTGATTTACCATATTTTATTAATTCTAAGACGCTGTCAGTTCTAAGATGCATCATTTTATGTGCTATTGAAAAAAAAAGGAAAACATTCCAAATGGGGGCTCTGTTATAAAGCTGGAAAACTGAAAGGCTGCACCTTTATGTATGCAAATGGGAAGTAAATTTTCCTTCAGAAATGGACAGAAAGGAAACTTCCACAACCCAAACTTGGCACTAGTGGAGGCAGTTAAAAAAAAAATCTTCCCTGGCAATTTGAAGTGGAAACCAGTACTGATTCAGGTTCAAGGTGTGAATTCGTGCTCCCTATAGTGTCCAAAATTACCTAAAGGCAAGGATTCAAAGCTGTCTTGATTCATGGTGCCTCTAGATGACTGGCAGGGGAAAAATGACTATTACTTGCAATTACTTGACTTAAAGCCAGGTCAGTGGCCATCCTAGCTTCAGATGTTTAAATGTGGGGGGAAAAGACACTTTATTTTATTTTATTATTATTATTTTTTGTAGTTTTTGGCTGGGGCTGGGTTTGAACCCGCCACCTCTGGCATATGTGGGGCCTGCACCCTACCCCTTTGAGCCTTTAAAGACACTTTAATATAGATGAAATATGATTTATAATGGGTGTGGTGGCTCATACCTGTAATCCTAGTATTTTGGGAGGCCAAGACGAGGATTGGCCGGGAGTTTGAGACCAGTCTGGACAACATAGTGAGACCTAGTATCTACAACAAAAACAAAAAAAGAAATACAGTTTATTCCTATATTTATAATTTTTTGGATCAGATTTTCTGATGCTTTTCTTTTTCTTTGAATGATTGTTTATGTGACACTATTTGTAATTTCTTAACTGCTTCAATGAGGTTTTATCTTGTTAAGTCCTGGTTGTCTGAATATTGCACTTGAAATTTGCTATACACGGTGTCCCAAAGGTTGCTACTCATAAAGTTGTCATATGTAGGGAAAATAGGAAATTATAGGTAAATGTACATTTTTTTTATATATATAATACCTTTTCTTTTTGTTGTTGTTGGAGAGTCATTGAGGGTACAAGATGTGTCACACAGTGAGACCCTACCCCCCTCCCTCCTTTCCTCTCTGCTCTTCCCTTTTCCCCACCCCCTCCCTCCTCTCTCCTCTCTCTCTCTCTGCTTTTCCCTTTCCCTACCCGCCACCATGCCATTAATTGTCATTAATTGTCCTCATATCAAAATTGAATGCATAGGATTCATGCTTCTCCATTCTTGTGATGCTTTAGTAAGTGTTCCACTTCCATTTAGGTTAATACAAATGCTATAAAGTCTCCATTTTTTAAATAGCTGAATAGTATTCCATGATGTACATATATCACAACTTGTTAATCCATTCCTGAGTTGGGGGGGCACTTAGGCTGTTTCCACATTTTGACGATTGTAAATTGAGCTGTGATAAACAGTCTAGGGCAAGTGTCCTTATGATAAAAAGTTTTTTTTCCTTCTGGATAAATCCCCAGTAATGGGATTGCAGGATGAAGTGGGAGGTCTAGTTTGAGTTCTTTGAGGTTTCTCCATACTTCCTTCCAAAATGTGGTACTAGTTTGCAGTCCCACCAGCAGTGTAAAAGTGTTCCTTTCTCTCTACATCCATGTGAGCATCTGCAGTTTTGTGATTTTGTGATGTGGGCCATTCTTGCTGGAGTTAGATGATATCTCAGGGTAGTTTTGATTTGCATTTCTCTAATAATTAAGGACGATGAGCATTTTTTCGTGTTTGCTAGCCATTCGTCTGTCTTCTTGAGAGAAGATTCTGTTCATCTCTATTGCCTATTGATATATGGGATTATTGGCTTTTTTCATGTGGATTAATTTGAGTTCTCTATAGATCCTAGTTATCAAGCTTTTGTCTGATTCAAAATATGCAAATATCCTTTCTCATTGTGTAGGTTGTCTGCTTGCTTTGGTTGTTGTCTCCTTAGCTGTGCAGAAGCTTTTCAGTTTAATTAAGTCCCATTTGTTTATTTTGGTTTTTATTGCAATTGCCATGGCAGTCTTCTTCATAAAGTCTTTCCCCAGGCTGGTATCTTCCAGTGTTTTTCCTATGCTTTCTTTGAGGATTTTTATCATTTCATGCCTTAAATTTAAGTCCTTTATCCATCTTGAATCAATTTTTGTGAGTAGAGGGAGGTGGGGTTTCAGTTTCAGTTTTTTTGCATGTGGATATCCAGTTCTCTCAGTACCATTTATTGAATAGGGAGACTTTCTCCCCGTGTATGTTCTTGTTTGGTTTATCGAAGATTAGGTAGTTATAAATTGTTAATTTCATATCTTGGTTTTCTATTTGATTCCAAGTGTCTATGTCTCTATTTTTATGCCAGTACCATGCTGTCTTGACCAGTATGGCCTTGTAGTGTAGCCTAAAATCTGGTATGGTGATGCCCCCAGGCTTTATTTTTGTTACTAAGAACTGCCCTAGTGACAGTTCTTCTGGTTCCATATAAAACACGGTTTTCTTCTGGAATGAGGCTTCTTCTGGTTCCATACAAAATGCAAAATCCTCTTTTCCAAGTCTTGAAAGTAGGATGTTGGTATTTTAATAGGGATGGCATTGAATTGGTAGATTGCTTTGAGAAGTATAGACATTTTAACAATGTTGATTCTTCCCAGCCATGAGCATGGTATGTTCTTCCATTTGTTAATATCCTCTGCTATTTCTTTTCTTAGGGTTTCATAATTTTCTTTCTTTTTTTTTTATTAAATCATAACTGTGTACATTAGTGCAATCAAAGGGTACAATGTGCTGGTTTTCATATACAATCTGAAATATTTTCATCAAACTGTTTAATATAGCCTTCATGGCATTTTCTTAGTTGTTGTATGTAGTCGTTTATTTGTATTCTGCATTTAGTAAGTTTTGCTTATACCCATTCTAAGATGCACCATAGGTATCCTTATTTTCTTTATAGAGGTCCTTCACCTCTTTTGTTAGGTATGTTCCTAGGAATTTCATTTTCTTTGAAACTATGGTGAAGAGAGTTGTGTCCTTAATTAGCTTCTCATCTTGGCTATTATTGGTATATACAACGTCTACTGGTTGTAGACATTGATTTAATATCCTGAGACATTACTGTATTTTTTGATGACCTCCAGGAATCTTGAATCTTTGGGGTTCTCTAAGTATAAGATCACATCGTCAGCAAAGAGGGAGAGTTTGACCTCCTCTGCTCCCATTTAGATGCCCTTTATTTCCTTGAATGCCTAATTGTATCGGCTAGAATTTCCAGCACTATGTTGAATAGTAGTGGTGACAGAAGACAACCTTGTCTGGTTCCAGTTCTAAGTGGAAAAGCTTTTAGTTTAACTCCATTAAGTTATTAGCTGTGGGTTTGTCATAGATAGCTTCTATCAGTTGAGAAATGTGCCACCTATGCCTGTACTCTTCAGCGTTCTAATCAGAAAAGGATGCTGGATTTTATGAAATGCTTTTTCTGCATCTATTGAGAGGATCGTATGGTCTTTGTTTTTGCTTCTGTTGATATGGTGGATAATGTGTGTGGACTTGCATATGTTAAACCAGCCTTGCATCCCTGGGATGAAACCTACTTGACCATGATGTATGACTTTTTTGATGATAAGCTGTAATCAATTGGCTAAGATTTTGTTGAGAGTTTTTGCATCTATAGTCATTAGTGAAATTGGTCTGAAATTTTCCTTTTTAATTGGGTCTTTTCCCGGTTTTGGTATCAGGGTGATGTTTGCTGCATAGAATGTGTTGGAGAAGATTTCTTCCTCCTCAATTTTTTTTAATAATTTCTGCAATATGGTAATAAGTTATTCTTTGAAAGTTTGATATAATTCTGGTGTGAAGCCATCTGGACCAGGGCATTTTTTTGTTGGAAGATTTTTTAATTGTTTCTTTGATCCCAGTACTGGAAATCAGCCTGTTCAGGAGATCTATTTTTCCTGGCTAAGTCTAGGGAGAGGGTGTGATTCCAAATATTGATCCATTTCCTTCACATTGTCAAATTTCTGAGCATAGAGTTTCTGGTAATATTCAGAGATAATTTTCAGAGATTTTCAGAGATTATCAGTTGTTATTTCCCCTTTGTCATGTTTGATTGAGGTTACTAGAGATTTTACTTTTCTATTTCTAGTTAATCTGGCCAAAGGTTTATCTATTTATTTATTTTTTCAACAACTCATTTCATTATTTTTCTGAATGATTCCTTTGTTTTCAATTTCATTAATCTCTGATTTAATTTTGGATATTTCTTTTCTTCTACTGGGTTTAGGCTTAGATTGTTCTTTTTCCAGTTCCATCAGATGGCTTGTGAGTTTGTTCATATGCTCTCTTTCTGTTTTTTGAATGTAGGCTTCTAAAGTGATAAATTTTTCTCTCAGTACTGCTTTTGCTGTATCCCACAGGTTTTGGTAGCTTGTATTTTCATTGTTGTTCTGCTCAAGGAAATTAATGGTTTCCTTTTTTATTTCTTCCTGTACTCATCTGTCATTCAATAGAAGGTTGTTTAATTTCCATGCCTTTGTGTGGAGTTGAACGTTTTTATTGGAGTTGAGTTCTACCTTCAGTGCCTTGTGGTCTGAGAAGATGCAAAGTAAAATTTCAATTCTTTTGATTCTGTTGAGGTTTGTTTTATGTCCTAGGATATGATCAATTTTGGAGAATGTTCCATGGGGTGATGAGAAGAATGTGTGTATATATACACACACACACAAATATATATATATATATATTTTTTTTTCTTTTTTTTTTTTTTGTAGAGACAAGAGTCTCACTTTACCGCCCTCGGTAGAGTGCCATGATGTCACAGGACTCACAGCAACCTCCAGCTCTTGGGCTTCCGCAATTCTCCTGCCTCAGCCTCCCGAGCAGCTGGGACTACAGGCGCCCGCCACAACGCCTGGCTATTTTTTTGTTGCAGTTCGGCCAGGGCTGGATTTGAACCCGCCACCCTCGGTATATGGGGCCGGTGCCCCACTCACTGAGCCACAGCTGCCACCCAGAATGTGTATTCTTTATCTTTATGATGTAGTGTTCCATATACGTCTATCAAGCACAGTTGTTCTAGGGTCTCATTTAAGTCTCTTCTATCTTTATTTAATTTTTGTTCAGAGGACTGTCCAGCTCTGTGAGAGGACTGTTAAAGTCTCCTGTTATTATGGTGTTAATAGGATATTGTACTGCTCAGACTAAGTAATGTCTGTTTTAAGAATCTGGGAGCATTTAAATTGGGTGCATAAATATTTAAAATTGAAATGTCTTGTTGTATTTTTCACTTGACCAATATGAAGTGACTATCTTTGTCTTTTTGACTTTAGTTGCTTTAAATCCAGATGTATCTGAAAATAAGATTGCAACCCCTCTTTTCTTCTAGTTTCTGTTTGCCTGAAAAATTGTTTTCCAACCCTTAACTCTGAGCTTTAATTTGTCTTTTGAGACTGTGTTTCCTGCAGAGAGCAAATGGATGGCTTGTATTTTTTAACCTAGTCAGCCAGTCAGTGGGGATTATGCCTCTTCAGTGGGGAGTTCAAGCCATTAGCATTTATTGAGATAATTGGTAAGTGTGGTAGCATTTCCATTCATCTTATTTTGTGAAAGTCCGTTGCTTAGATTTGTCCTTTGTGTCATTGTGGAAGCTAGGTTCTGTCCTTTAATTTCTGGGTGCTTGCTTTGCTGGTGGTCCCTTTTGATGATCAGCGTGTAGAACAGGTTAAAATACTTCCTATAGAGCTGGTCTTGTGGCAAATTTCCTCAAAGTTTGCATAGCAGTAAAAGATTTGATTTCTCCATCAATTTTAAAGCTTAGTTTAGCGGGATATAGAATTCTGGGCTGGAAGTTATTCTGCTGAAGTAGATTAAAGGTAGATTCCCATTGTCTTCTGGCTTGAAGTTTCATTAAAGAAGTCTGTGGTCATCCTGTTGGATTTGCCCCTGTAGGTCAATTGGCACTTATTCCTAGCAGCCTGAAGAATCTTTTCTTTTGTCTTGACTTTGGACAGGTTTATGACAATGTGTCTTGGAGAAACACTATTTGAGTTGAGGTGACCTAGGATCCTATATTTTTCTGAAAGGAGTGTGTCAGAATCTTTGGTGATATTTGGGGAATTTCCACTTACAATATTCTCTAGTATGGCTTCCATTCTTCTGGGGCATTCTTCTTCCCCCTCTGGGATACCTATAACTCGTATGTTTGAATGCTTTATAAAGTCCCATAATTCTGTCAGTGAATGTTCTACTTTTTTCTCTTCTTTTCTGCCTCTTTAACTATCTGAGTTATCTCAAGAGCTTTGTCCTCTATCTCTGAGATTCTTTCTTGTGCATGATTTAATCTGTTGATACTTTCTATTGCATCTTTAAGTTCCCTAATTTCTTCAATTCCTTCAGCTCTGCTATATCCTTTCTGTATTCTTTATATTGTTCATCTCTTACTTGATTCTGTTTTTGGATTTCCTTTTGGTTATTTTCCACTTTCTCAGCAATTTCCTTCATTGTTTTTTGTTGTTTTCCACTTTCTGAGTATTTCCTTCATTATTTTCATCATCTGTATTTTAAATTCCCTTTCTGTCATTTCTAACATTTCTTTATAGGTAGAATCCTCTGCAGTAGCTACCTCACTGTCCCTTGGGAGGTTGTTCTGGACTGGTTTTTCATGTTGCCAGGATTTTTCTGCTGATTCTTCCTCATGAGTGTTTTCTTTTATCTGTTTTCTTGTCTTAGTTTTCCTTTCACTTCCTCTTGCTCTTTAAGTTACTTTGCCTCTGGCCTAAGGTTTTGATGAGTCCTTTTGGTATAGGACCTGAAGGATGAGAAGACTGAAGAGCAAGAAGGGATAAAAGATTTAAGAAAGAAAGAAAAAAAGGAAAGGAGAGGGGGTGAGTAAAAGGGAAAAATGACAAAAAGAAGAGAGGCTCAGAAAGAAGGAGACAGGAGTAATATAGGTGTATAGTAGGGTACTTTGACCCACCCTTAAAAGCCCCCAACCTCTGGGGTTCCTGGGTTGGGTGGTTCCCTTGAGGTTAGCAGCTCATTGCCAGCCTGTTCAGACACAGTAGCCCACCTCCATGAAGTAGAGAGGAAAGACAAAAATACTATCAATCAAACCAAAATAAACAAAAACTCTTTTGGTATAAAATTGGGGGAAAAACCAAACAATAGGGGCAGAAACACTAGCAAAAAATGAAGTTCTTATTGTTAAAGAAAGTAACAATGGAAAATTATATTTAAACTAGAAAAATGAAGAAAAAAAAAGAAGGAAAAAGAACAAAAAGAAAAAAAAGGAAAAACTAGAGGGAATATATTGAAATTAAAAAAACAAACAAACCCCAAACAAAAAAACAAAATAGTATATCTATCTTGCTGAATATTGTCTGGGCAATAGGTGATCTTGTGGGGTATGAGATGTTAATCACAACGCTCAGACAGATGTCTGAGATGGAGACTGGAGGTCTCTGCTGATTTCTCAAACCCCACAGGCTTGAGAGCTTTGATGTCTCCTCAGGCCGCTTAAAAAACACTTTAAACTGTTATCCTTGGCTAGGCAGAAGCTTTCCCAGGAAAGCACTTGTTGCTGGGATCTCTTCTGAAGTGGTTGCCCGTTTAATCTAGTGCAGCCAAACCAGTCTCACTTTATGCCTCTGAGGGCCCAGGCTGTAATCTCCCAAACACTGAGATTTCCACTCATCCCCAGCTTTTCTGTCCCTGCCTTTGGGCTGCTCAGTCACTAGGTTACTTATTGATCCTCATACTCTGACCCTGAGGGTGGAGCCTGCAGGGGCTGTTTTCCCACAGTGGCGGTGCAGGCTGCCCACAGCTGAACAATATTAGCTCCCCTCCCGCTCAACGGTTCAGTCTGGGGCCCTAGACAAAGCTCAAAGTCATCCGCACTCTCGCCCAGGATTTCCTGAGGTAGTTCAATCAAGTGTCCAAGTCCAAAAAAACAAACAGCCCACAGGTAAGGACTTTGTTGTTTACAATCTCGCTGTTGCTGTAGTTACAGCTACGGCCTCAGACCAAGACCAAATGTGAACGGCACCCACCACTTGTCAGTTCTCCACTGTTTTTATCCTGGTGGGGTCCAGAAGTCTCTGGCTGTCTCCCTGTGTCCCCAAAGGGATGTTTCTGGGAAGATTCCACCAGCCAGAGATGCCCGGAGTCTTATCTCCCCAATTTCACTGTGTCCAGTTGCAAAGAAGCTGCTACTAAGCCACCATCTTCTCCTGGAAGCCCTAAATGTACTTTTATTTACAAAATGGACATTGAAAGATTTTACAAAATACAGTAAAATCTGCATAGTTGACCACCTCTTTAAGCCAACCTAATTTTCAAAGACCAGACATGTGCAGTAGGCCTAATTCTTTATATTGACCACCTTTGTATGTTGATCAGTTTGTTATGGTCCCCCTCAACTTACAGAGGTTCTTCTGTATTTACAAAATATGCTCAACATGTTGGCTGCTTCTCTGTAAAATTTTGTAATGAAAATTTTGCAAATAAAGGTACATTTAGCCATAATTGCCCATTTTTCTATGTGTGACAAAGTCATGGGTGACCTTTGGGACACCCTCTAGTTCATTGGTTCTCAACCTTGGGTTGCAACCCATAGGAACTGTATTAAAGGGTTGTGGCATTAGGAAGGTTGAGAACCACTGCTCTAGTTGAACCTAACTTTTGATTTGCAAATAGAAATACTATAGGGTCCTGTATTTGCCATTCACTTATTAACTTGAAAGGGAGTTAAATCTAAATTTTAGGAGTTTATGGGACCTGCTTTATCTGTTGGTCTAAATAGATTACTTAAAAAGTTTTAGAAATGTTTAGATGTTTTAGAAAATTTTCTCAGGGGTAATACTACTAGCACATTCAGTATTCTAATTATTAATAATAATACATATATTTTACAGTTCTTTGTCTTATGTTTCTTCTGCAGCTATGTGTCCTGCTTACACAATATTTTTAATATTCACCCTGATTTAGGTAATTTGAGTGAAGGATTAGAATTTTGGAGTGCCTATTGTAGTTTCTCTGATCTGAATGTATTTGTAATTTAGAAAATTCTCTAGGCTCCACACCTGTGGCTCAAGCAGCTAAGGCGCCAGCCACATGCACCTGAGCTGACGAGTTTGATTCCAGCCCGGGCCCGCCAAACAACGACAGCTGCAACCAAAAAGTAGCTGGGCAATGTGGAGGGAGCCTATAGTTCCCGCTACTTGGGAGGAGGAGGCAGGAGAATCGCTTGAGCCCAGGAGTTGGAGGTTGCTGTGAACTGTGATGCCAGGGCTACCCAGGGTAACAGCTTGAGGCTCTGTCTCAAAAAAAAAAAAAGAAAAAGAAAAAGAAAATTCTCTAAATCTAATAGTGTTATATTTGAAATTGCTAACATCTGAAGGTAGTCAAAGGCTGCCTGAACTGAAACAATTCACAATTGGGGAACTGCAGGTGATTTTGGACTCTCGATGATGTCTTGTTAGTATGTGAAAACTTCTTTTTTTCTTTATGGTGTTTGTTTACTTTTAGAGTATAATGTAATGCACATGTTTTAAGTTTGCAATTTTACAAAGCATGCTGTGATGGTTGTTGCTTTGTTTTTATATATTTTAATCTACTACGTTGATAACTTTTTACATGAACTAACAAATGAATTTCACCTTAATTATTTGAGAACTTATTTTCTTATGTAACCCATAGTGAAATGAACTTTCTCTATATAAATTTCCCCAAATCATCATAGATTCTTTTTCTTTTTTTTTATTATTAAATCATAGCTGTGTACATTAATGCAGTCATGGGGTACAGTTTGCTGGCTTTATACACAATTTGAAATACAGATTAAATATGAGGTTGAGTAAGATTAATTCATGTTAAACACCTTAAAGTACCGTATATACTCGAGTATAAGCCGAGTTTTTTCGGCATAAAATTTGTGCTGAAAAACCCGAACTTGGCACAAATTTTGTGCCGAAAAAACTCGGCCTATACTCGAGTACATAGGTATTTCTTCAAAATGTAAATCATGTTATATATTACTTCCATTTGTTAATGTATCAACTCTTGCATTTCACATATAAGATGTTTTATCTATATCTCTATGTCAGTTGAAGTTAAAATGGAATTTTTATATTTTAGATTTATAAATTCCTTATTTGCAACCCTCCTGCCCCTAAATTTTTATATCAGTCCTTTGCTATTGTATATTTAATAGATAGATTGATTGGTAGGAGAAATGATTCTATTTATTACTGAAATGTTAAAGAAAGGTGGAACTGCATTTGGTCTCTTGCCCCAAGCATTTATTCTTACTTTATTTTATTTATTTATTTATTTGAGACAGTCTCACTCTGCCCTGGGTTGAGTTCTGTAGTGTTACAGCTCATAGCAAACTCAAACTCTTGGGCTTTAGGAATCATCTTGCTTCAGCATCCCCCCCACCCCCAAAATAGCTGGGACTATATAGGCTTGGGCTTCTATGCTAGGCTAGTTTTTCTATTTTTAGTAGATGGAGTCTACTAAACTCAAACTTGTGAGCTCAGGCAACCCCCCACCCCCACTCCCACCTCGGCCTCCCAGAGTGCTAAGATTACAGGTGGTCAAGCCATGTAATATTAACCAGAAGTTCTTGACAAAAAAATTACAAAGGATTATGGGAAGTATAAAATTAATTTTCCTCCATTCCTCTAAGTTTCCCTTGTTTTTTTTTTTCCTCCTAGAAGTAGCTGATAAATTCTAGTTTTGTTTTATAATTTTTATTTTTATAATTTTGATCTCAGTTCCTTTCTAATTATACTATGAACATTTTCATGTAACATATGTGTGTATTTATTAATGCAATATTTCCCCCATTTTAAGTATGGCAAAGCTGAAGTTTACCTCAGAAAATTGTTATTTTCTTAAACTCGTAGTATGAATCATTGGCAGTGTTCTTAATAATTAACAAGATGTTTAGCATTGTGATCAACAATTGTATTCTGCATGCATATGTGTATTATTTTTTATACATATTTATCAATTTAAATAAGGTTTATAACCTTTTAGGAACTTTCTATAGTTGAATTTAACAGTGCATTTTATGAGACTTTGGAATTTACAGGCTCAATTTAAATACAGTTTTTATCATTTATTATTAACTTGAGCTGTAGAAGTTAATGTATTACTTTATTACATTTTGCTTTAATCAGTGTTAATGAGTTAAAGAAGTATTAAGCATTGAAAAATGTTGGCTTTCATTCCTCTGTGATTAATGTAGTTAGCATTTCCATTCTACTTAAATGTTGAAATTTGCTAGTTTATAATTAATAGTCATTTACAAAATTCTGAACTAACACTTCAGGTTAAATTAGAATCTCTGTTAGCCATGAAGCTTAAGTGCTTACTTAGTATAGGAGTTGTTGTTTTTTTTTTTTTTTTTAGAAGTGTATGTACTTAATACATGAGACATAAATGAGAAAGGCTTGTTAAATAAGTTACTTAGTTTGGTTTTTCTTTTCTTTTCTTTTTTTTTTTTTTTTAGTAGTTAATTCTCATTTGTCTTTGGAAGAGCCATTTTAGTAATTATTTTACTCACCTTAGAAATAGAGATGATAATAGAAAACAATGTTATTGAAGTAGAGACAAACATTGGAAAAAACTGAAAATAATGAAAAAAATGGTGACCCACAGTTAACATCTCAGAGTTTTTCTTTAAATTTCTTTCTCAATCTCATTCACAAGAGAGAAATTCATAATGTAAGAGTAAAGTGTTGTACTTACCATTATTATGAATTAGATTATTTTTTCTTTTTAGGTAAAGAGAAATTGTATTCTTCTTTCCGGTGTGTTATATCAATGTAGGAACAACAGATGGCAAATACAATAGAACCTCCATAGTTGACCATCTTCCTACACTGACCACCTCCTTAAGTTGACCTAATTTTCGTAGACCAGACAAGCACCACGTGTATATCTCATTGCAGTAGGCCTAGTCCGTATGTTGACTACTTCTGTATGTTGACCAGTTTGTTACAGTCCCTTGGTAGTCACCTTACAGAGGTTCTACTATGTTTTTGTAGTAATTTTAGGATAAACACTGTACGTTGTTTCTAGAGTAGTCTGATTCTGTGTTTTACTAAGGAAAAAGGAAAAGTTATTCAGTTATCACTTAGCAGTTTATTCATATTTAAATTAGTTGAAAATTACAGTGGTTTTAAACAGTTTGTTTTTATTTTGTAAAGGAGATTTTTTTTGTTGTTGTTTCTTTTTTCTTTAAAGATTAAAATGTGTTGGCTCGTCGCCTGTGGCTCAAGTGGCTAAAGTGCCAGCTACATACACCTGAGCTGGTGGGTTCAAATCCAGCCCAGGCCTGCCAAACAACAATGACAACTGCAACCAATAAATACCATATATACTCAAGTATAAGCCGAGTTTTTTCAGCACAAAATTTGTGCCGAGTTCGGGTTTTTCGGCACAAATTTTGTGCTGAAAAAACTTGGCTTATACTCAAGTATATAGGTAGCTGGTGCCTGTAGTCCCAGCTACTTGGGAAGTGGAGGCAGGAGAATCGCTTGGGGCCAGGAGTTGGAGGTTGCTGTGAGCTGTGATGCTATTGCACTCTACCCAGGGGGACAGCTTGAGGCTTTGTCTCAAAAAAAAAAAAAAAAAAAAAAAAGATTAAAATGTGTTAATTTTTAGGGTGAACTGGACTATACCTGGTTTCTTTGGACATTAAGATTTTTACTTAATCAAATAGAGTTGTTGACCCATGTCTTCAAGGAAATAGAAAAAGCTTTTTCTATTTAACATATTTTTTTGTTGTTGTTGGTGTGATGTGAAACCATTTTGCAGTTCCAGCAGAACCTCTACAATTGACCACCTCCCTACCATGGCCACCTCCTAACGTTGACCTAATTTTCATGGACTGGACATGTACCACATGTAGGTATTAGTACCGTAGGGCTAGTTCCTTATGTTGACCAATTTGTTACAGTCCCTTGGGTGGTCATCTTTATTTCATTCCTCTGTCCTATCTTATTTGCATTTCCGAACAAGAAAACTGCCCTTTATGTGATGTGTTCCTTTCTAACAAAACCCAGTGTGTTGAGGGTGGGGATAAGTGAACCTATGTATTTAAAACCATAGACTATTTAGATTTCTTTTGTGTCACAGGGACAGAATTAATGTGGCATTGCCACAGCTAAATAGAAAGGATTTACAGGGGGACATGCTGGACCCAACTGAACCCCTGATGGACTTTGATTAGAATCAGGTTGTTGATATTTAGTGGTCATTACTTCTAGATATTATTACCCCTTAATGTTGAGAAAATTAAAGAGAACAACTAGCAGTGGTTAAACCACTTCTGACTTTCACCACTTTCTTTCTTCAGAGAGGATTTTATTTGCCTCAGTATAGGCTATAAAAATAAATGATAAGAGCACTATAATTATAAGACCATGCTGTTAAAATGAACTAAGAGGGATAGTTAAGAATGATTACATGCTAAATTTATTAGAAGGATGAAAAAATTTTAGTGCATGAAGGAAATGGCATCAAAACTAGGGTTTTTTTTTTTTTTTTTTATAGAGGATGAGGTGGCTAACTTTCCAGACTATACTTAAAAGTTCCCTTCTGTTTGTAAACTGTAATTCTTCCTTGATTTAATAAACATGAGCACAATCCTATCAGTCACTTCATAAAATTGAATAGGATTCTTTAAGATTTTATGATCTTTTTAGTGAAATACTTATCTTTGCTCTTTATTTAGCATCTGAAACATTTTTTTTCAGTCTTGATTTTGTTGTAATTATCAGTGACAGAGGGGATTTTTTTTCTGGCAGTTTTTGCCCGGGTTTGAATCCGCCACTTCTGGTATATGGGGCTGGCACCCTGCTTCTTTGAGCCACAGGCGCCGCCCTGACAGAGGGGACTTTTATGTGCTGTTAATGATTACTTTTAAATGCTGTTAATGATTTCTTTTTCTTCAGTGAAAAGTATACCTTAAAATATCTTTCATATCACTGGCAAATCTTTATTGTTTTACTGTAGATTTTAGCAAAGAGACGTGGACCTTACACATAAATAAAAGTATTTCTCAAATTTCTTTAATGAACTTTGAAAATGACCTCTGGTGCTTATAGTGTTTGCTTTATGAAGTTACCTATACTGAAGAGCCTGTCAGACATTTTTTAGTGTAGATACATTGGGTCCAGCTGTTTAAAGATATACTAGAATTATAAATACAAATATTGTCTTTAGACAGCTTCACTGAAAATGCAGAAAGCCATAAACCCTTGGGTAAATTTTGGAAAAAGTTTTTGTATGTCAAAGTGGACTTTAGTTCTGTGATCCGCCTTCAAAGTAGAACTTTGAATTTCTGTGTATTTAAAATTCTTTTCTTGGTGTTGACAGCTCTTTATCATATTAATGAATTTGCTTTTGTGTATTATGTCTTGGTTTCCCAAGACAGCTCCCAGAATTGGTGATTTGCTAGGAATACCCACAGGACTCTGGGTATAATTGTACTCATGGCTATGACTTACTATAGCAGAAGGATACAAAGCAAGATTAGTGAAGGAAAAAGTCATATGGGACAAAGTCTGAAGGAAACCAGGGACAAGCTTCCAAGAGTTCTCTCCCACTGAAGTCACACAGGAGATGCTTAATTCCTCTTGCATTAAATTGTGACAGTATGGGGAATGTTCATTAGAGACTCAGTGTCCAAGGTTTTTACTGGGGGCTGATAATATAGGCACTCTTATCCTTATTTATGTACTGAAATTCCAGACTCTTTGAAGGAAAGCACATGTTTAGCCTAAACTATAATATATTGTTTGTACAGTTTAGGCACAGTGAATCACTCTTAATCAGTTCCAGGAATGGAGGGGACCCTCTCAAAACATATGCTCCCAGGCACCAGCTGAGGGCCAGCTATGCAATCAGGCTTTTGTAGGTAATGATAGGCAGGCTCAGGCCTGCCATGTTAACTCTTTTCTGCACATATGTGTTTACAGAGATCCAGAATAGCTAAATCTGGTTGTTTGGCATTGTTAATTATGAATTTGAGTTTCATTTTTATTTACCTGTTTGTTAAGGGAATGGTTGGGAATGACACTAAATTTATATGAGCTCTGTTTTGATAATTTTAAATAAATTTGAAATTCTTCTTTCATTTTTTTGGGAGACAGGATCTTAACCTGTTGCCTAAGCTGGAGTGCAGTGCCACCATCATAACTCACTGCAGCAGCAAACTCCTGGGCTCAAGTGATTCTCCTGCCTCTGCCTCCCAAGAAGCTAGACTATAGGCACACACACCATACCAGGCTGATTTTTTAAAAATCTTTTGTAGAGATGGGGGTCTTGTTATGTTGCCTAGGCTGGTCTTGTACTCCTGGCCTCCAGTGATCCACCCTCCTCAGCTTCCCCAAGTACTGGGATTACAAATGTGAGCCACTGTGCCTGGCTGAAGTTCTTTTTTGAAAGGGCTTGTGGAGTGCTCTGTTTTAGATATGGATACAAAAATGGAAGCCAGATGATATGCCAAGTCATAGTTAATGTTAAAATTCTAATAGTCTTTTCTCTGCAGGTGATATTTACAATGGCTTGTTTGATGGAAATAAGTGAATTGAAGCATTTTATATACTGGTTCTATGGAGAGTGAAAAGCTACTGTTTTACTGAAAATTGCCATTTTTCTTGATACGATAATAGAATTCACCTAAAATATTGAAGAATATTTTAACAACCATTTTTCTTCCTAATATGCTTCTTGAGAAAGTATGGTTTGGTAACATAGCAGCCATGTAAAGTTATATTACTCATGGAATGCTGGTTTTCATGGATGCTGATATATGTTGGTGTAAAAAGTCATGTTGGCTTCTCTGGTATGGGAAATTAAGTTAAAAAATAATCAATGTTTGCCAAATGGAAAAAAAACTACTTTGAAAAATACTTCAATATTATTATTTTCTAATAAGATTTTCTTTTAGAAAGGAAATCAAAGCATTCCAGTATTTCTTTTTGTTGTTTACACCTTGTGAATACAGTGAACTAATCATTTTCTACCAGCTTGTTTATTATTTTCCCTCATCTGTTGGTAACATTTATTCTTTCATGTGATTTATACTGTTAACAGAAGTCATGTTTTGCTACATTTGATTTAATTTGTTGATAAGACTACTGCTGTTTTTTTAAGTTAAAAGATTTATACATAATAATTCCCAGAATCTAAGAATTTTGATTTAAAAATTGATTTTTTTTTTGAATATTTGACTATAATCCTTGTAAATGCAGGGTCTATGTATGAATACCAAGTGCCTAGAATACTACTTGGAACATAGTAGGTACTCAGTTATTCAGTTTTTAAGTGAATGATTAAAAAAAAGTATATTTGTAATTTTAAAATTAAAATTTTTGAAAAGTTATATTGAAATAATTTATAATAGCCTTTTAAAAAGACTGTTAAATTCAAACTCTTCATGTCTGAGTAACCAGCAGATCCTACCTGAGACAGATCTCTTGAGTTAATTTTAGAACATGTTAATGGTAAAGCTTCATTATAACATTGCTTCCTTTAATGTTTCCAATATCAAATGTAAAATCACTAAAACGATGTACGAAGGACCACTGTATGTGCAACATGCTCTATAAGCTAATGTGTTTTTAAGGACGCCAGGGAACAAACGAGAGAACGTGCCTCCTAGGGAGCATGATGGTGATGTGACTGAACAGTCAGACGTACGAGTTGCATCTGCTGGAAATAAAAGGTACAGTATGTAATATAATTCTCCCTTTCAGTCATTACTCTGTGAAACAGCACCTGCTTAATAGTGGCTTACTGAAGAAGTGAAAGGTATGGTATATTGGCAGCCTTACTTATTTGAGAGGATTGAATTAAAGGGGAAAAAATAGGGGAGGAGGTAGTATTAAATGAAAATTTATAGTACTTTGCAGCATTCTTTTGAAGAACAAATTTTTGGTTATAAAGTATACTAAGGTGTCCTGAATAAGTCGAAAGGAGAAATAAATTAAGAAATAAAGTCCATAAATTGAATTTAGTGGAGTAAAATTCACTGTAAGATATCTTGGAGTCATGGCACTACAAATTGATTGGATAACATTGAAAATGTTCTGCAGTGTGAATTTTTCTTCAGAATTGATTTTTGATTTTCAGCTTACTGAGTAGATAACTTTTATGCTTGCTTTCTAAAATTCATACTCATGTATATTTCTGTCATGTTGAAAAGGAAGCATATATGTGTTTATATATTAATGTGTTTTATGTTAATGTTACATGTTTTATATTAATGTCTCTATAATTTTAATTATTTTTGTAGCTTGTGTCATACATAAGGATAAATAGTTCCAAATCTATGGTATATAATGAATATATTATTGTCATATGTCAAGAAAGGTGTCTGTTTTTGTCAAAGAAAGTAATATATAAGCATTACTCACAGTAAGAGAATTTGCTGTTTGGTTCTAATTAATTAATTTTCTTTGAGGGAGTTATCTTTTTTCTGTCTTCCAAGAAAGGAGTTTTTTAGGGATTCCGTTCTTTTTCAACAATGTGCAGAGGTCACATTTTGTTTTTCTTTTTTAGAATTAATTAATGTACACTTAATACTCATTTTCCTTACTGGGGTAACTGTTTTTATTAAAAAGGATTGTACTTGAGAACCTAAATAGCCAGTGAAGCAGGCTAATGAAAAGGTTTTTTTTGTTTGTTTTTGTTTTGTTTTTGCTTTGAGTCAGAGTCTCACTCTGTTGCCCTGGGTAGAGTATCCTGGTGTCATAGCTCACAGCAACCTCCAACTCTTGGGCTCAAGTGATTCTCTTGTCTCAGCCTCCCTAGTAGTTGGGACTATGGCACCTCCCACAATGTCTGGCTAGTTTTTCCATTTTTTATGGAAAAACTCTTGCTCAGGCTGGTCTTGAGCTCCTAAGGTCAGGTGACCCAGCTGCCTCAGCTTCCCAGAGTGCTAGAATTACAGGGTGTAATCCACTGAGCCTTGCTAGAAAAGGTTTTTTTTTAGAACTTGAATACATTGGGGTCTCAGTATAGGAAGAGATAAAATGCTATGACTTTTTACCTTGCTTAAAAAATAAGCAAATATTGGGCGGTGCCTGTTGCTCAAAGGGGTAGGGCGCCGGCTCCATATACCTGAGGTGGTGGGTTCGAACCCGGCCCTGGCAAAAAACTTCAAAAAAAAAAAAAAAAAAAGAAATATTAATATTATAGTGTTCATAGTACTTCAAAAGACCAGTGACTCATATCTACATTTATTATAAATTTTTTCTTTCTGAAAATTATGTGGATTTTAATTCTTTGTCTCTTTTTTTTTATAGTGCTCAAGGTAATGAGCCATCCACATCTGCTCCTCAGGAGCTCTGTAGTCCTTTTGCAGGGATGCTTTTTGGTATGTACAAAACGTCTGATTGGTTAGACTTGTGCAGAGTGTCTTATAAAAGCTTTTTAGTGAGAACTCAGTTTATAATTAATATTACTTTTACTAATAGAGTGCTTTTTGCTGGTCAGTAAGCTAAACATTTAATATGTATTATGTCTATGTATAATTATAAAGCTAAATAACTTATTTCGTAATGTGTTCTGTATAGATTATAAGTGAAACTATTATTAGTTTCAGTAATAAGCTTTTAATTTCATATCTTATTAGTCCTTAGTTGGAGGGTAGCTATTTCTAATATTGTTGATTTATGTGATAATTCTTTTTCCTTCATTCTTTTTTCTTGTTTTTTCAACTAGTACAGAACTGTCTTATATTTTAGTTCAGTTTCTCTGAATTAAACCTTTGTTTCTTCATTCTATTCATGTAGTTTCTGAGATGTTTTTGCTCAAATCATAATAATGGTCCATATTTTCTATTTATTTTATCAGAAGTTAAAGTTTTTGCTGAATATACATATAAGCTTATTGATTTGCTCTATTACGCTTGCCACAGTTTTTTTTTAATTAAGTCATATACACATAGATCATGAATATATTTATGCATATGTAGGGTACAATGTGTTTTTTTTTTTTTTTTTATACAATCTGACGTGGTTACATCAAACCAATCAACATAGCTTTTTGCCTTATTTACTTGAGTATTGTGTTAAGACATGTATGTTCTACATTTGACAGATGTGACTTTTGTACCCTTGCAATATGCTCTGTAGCTGTGGTCCCGCCTTTTACCCTCTCTCTATCAAATCTCCTCTCTTCCCTCCCTTCCCACTCCATTTCTCTCCTTCATCCTGGGCTATAGTTGCGTTCTGTCTTTCATAAGAAAGTGGCTTGTCACAATTTAATTTCAGAAAATATCTTTCCTATTTGTACCTTGAAGTAGAAAAGAGGTCTGTTCTTTATGTGAAAACTTATTAAAGCATTAACAGAAATTTGGTTTTAGTAAAGTATGTGAAGAAATTGGGTAACAGCTTAGTTCATTCAACCAAAAAGCAGTCAATAATTTATTTTTAGTCTCGGTTTAGACCTAATCATACTCTATTCTTATATCTTTGTTTCCTAAAATGGCTATTGTGAGAAAAATGTCATGCTATCTACAATTTTATCCTTGTATAATATCTGTAAGTGCACACTGACCAATTTAACTGATCAGTAGCATGTAGGGAAAGCGATATTCTGATGATGTATTTTGTTAAATGTGGTAAAAGTAGGAGAAATGACTTTCTGAGCTGAGATCCCACTGATGATTAATTTTATCAATGAAAGTATTAACTCTATTCCTGATATTTTATAGATGAATCACATGAGTTTATTATTAATGCAATCTAGGAATTATGGATAAATAATTTGGTGAGATAATAGATTCTAATGTTTGGAACAAACCATTAAAGTCATTTAACCCAGTGACTTTTCTCATAGTTGTTATGTTTTATTCCTCCAAACTATGTGTGTATTTCTACATACATATAGACACTCTCTTCAGAGGCAGCACGTTCCATGTGTAGTTGACTCTGTTATGATATTCACAGTTTTTTTTAAATTGTCATTGCAATTGAACTGAAATTTGTCTTCTCATAATTTTGTTCCAGATGTCACATGGGGTGTTTTGTTTTATTGAAAAAATATGATTGCTTATAGTGACGTATCAATGTGTTGTGGGATTACAATAGAACCATGGGTTATTTAAAAGTATTTGTTTTAATTTTTGGTGATTTTCCTCTGCCTTTTGTTATTGACTGCTTGTTTAAGTAGCTTATGGTCTAGGAATATAATTTGTATAATTTCAGGTTTGTTGAATTTCTTTAATACCTTTTTTAATGGCTCAGAATATAGTCTCTATTGGTGTTTAGTATGTATTTGAAGGAATATACTTGGTACCTTTGTTGAGTATAATTAGTTTATGATTGATAAGTGTGTTCATGTCTTGTATATTCTTAATGATTTTTATCTGCTTCTATCAATTGTGTAGAGAGAAGTGTTGAATTCTCTATCTTATCCTTAATGTGGGATAAGAGTGCCAGAGGGATTCTCTTAATGTTCTTGCATTATTTCTTTGTAGAGATGGGATCTTGCTATGTTGCCCAGGCTGGTCTCAAACTTCTGGCCTCAAGTGATTTTCCTGCCTAGGCCCCCCAAAGTGTGAGCTGCTTTACCAGTTTTCAGTAAGACCTACATGCTCTTGACAGAGAGGACATCTCTTTTTCCACAGTACTTCCCCCACCCCAGTAATAGATTTCTATTGCTTACTACTCGGTACAAGGCTGGTCCTGCACATTTGGGTCTCAGGAATGGATTTTGCTCAGTCAGTGTTCTTTCTCTTACCGAGAGGGGTTGCCAAACTCTCCTTTATGTCTGTGGAGGGCTTTGCACTAGATTTTTCTGCCCTTCCTCTAACAATTGCAAGGTTTTGCTATGTATGAGTGCAGGATGATGAGTCTAAGCTGGATGTCTATCTGAACCAGTAGATTGTGTCTTTTGCTTTATATAAGAGGCATCTGCAGAGTTTTTTGTGTCTGTGTGTTAAGAGTCTTCTTCAGATCTTACGTATTTCCCCATTTCATTTTTTCTCATGAGTATCTGGGAATTGCATTCAGGCAGAAACTCTTGTGGGTCAGGAGTCTGAGAATGGCTTATTGAGCAGATTTTCTGTTCAGGATTTTAACAGGCTATAATTAAGATTGTCAGCTGGGTTGAGTTTATCATCTGTAGGCTTGATTAGGGAAAAATCTGCTTCTAAGCTCATTCACATTGTTGGAAGAATTCATTTCCTTGTAGGACCCTGGCTTACTAGATGCCCAGTTATATGGCTGAGGGCCCATCCTTACTGGATGCCCAGTGGAGAACTGCCCCTGGTGTCTAGAGGTTGTTTTCTGTTCCCTGCCATGGGGCCCTGTCACCGTGGCTGCTCACTTTATGCCAGCATGGACACTCTGAATTTAGGAGTGGCCAAGACCCTCTTCAAAGAGCTTTCACTTGAGTATATGAAGTTCACCCAAGATAATTTCCCTTTGGTTCTTAACAATTAATTTATTTAATACTTTTATTTTACCTGCATTTTTTTCACCATTCCATATTTTTTGGTATAAAAGCAAATCATAAATTCCACCTGCACTCAAGGAAGTCTACTCTAGGGGTCAGGGAACATAATTTTGCCTACCATAGTTACATTTCTCTGTTGCTAAGGACCAGTTTGATCTGTTTGATCCTGTTTTAAGCTTGGCTGAGGACACCTAGAGTACACTTTGTTCCAGGATTTAGTCTTACTACTACATAGTAACCTCTCTAGCATCTTCCCTGTAAGACTACTGAGAATTTCACAGGAACAGGCTGCAGCTTGAATTTCTCTCCTGTGTCTCAAGTCTGAGAATAGTTCAATTTACATGTCACCCTTAGTTTGTTTGCCCAGATGAGTGGAAATACCCTGCTCTGTAAATACATGGGCAACCTCTAAACATTTGGAGATCTTTTTATGCTCCCTTTTGGAGCTTTGCTCCACAACTTTAACCATTTTAGCCTTCCTGAATTTTGATCTTTATTTCTACTTGGTTTCCTGGCTCTGTTTGAGTTCTCCTTACCTGTACTGGTAATTTGGTCTGAAAATTGTATTTGGGCAGAAACTGGAGTGATTGGGCTTATTTCCTTTATTTTCCTTCTCTCAGGTATTGTAGTCCTATTCTGCCTATTGTTCAGTGCCTAGAAAACAGTTACTTCTTATATTTTGTCTACTTTCTTGGTTATTTACAGTGAGAGGTTAACTCTTGTGCTTATTATTCTATCATGGTCAGAAGCAGAATGGAAATGACTCTTTTCATTATAAAACATTGTTATTAACCTTAATGTAATTCGTATTACCCCCATGAGAACATCGCTGTTGCTGATATCTATGCTGAATGGACAGTTTGAGATGCTGCGTACCCACTGAGGGTTGGGAGACCAATTACGAAGACAGTGGAGTAATTACTGTAAAGGTTGCTTTTTTATATCCTGTGATTGTGTAGTGTTCCAGATCATGCATAACTAGATTAAAAGGTTATTTTGTGGCATTAACATATGCAGTAATAATCTTTTCTGCACCCCAAATTTTTGATCAACTGGATTTTCACATAAGGAATACTAGAGTGAGTGGTTTGTATTTATTTATGTAGAATTGACATAGCATGAAATATTTTTCAGCAGGGTGCCAGTATGCTTAGTGTTGTTTTTTTATGACAGTTAATCTTAGATATAAGCGTGCCAGATATGTATAAGTATGCTGGGAAAAGGAGGTTGGAGAGACTAGTTAGGAAGTAATTGTTGCAGTGCAGGTGAAATGTAGAAAGGACTTATTCAGGGTTAATGGTCATGAGAATATAAAGGAGGGAGTGTCTCATTTAAATGAATAAGAGGGGATGAGCAATCAAAATTATAGTGTGGTTTTGGGGTTCTATAATTGGGCCATTAATAGAAAATGAAAAGAAGAATTGGTTGTGAGGTGCTTATTTCAGATAGGTATATTAAATTTAAGGGACTCAACAGAAGAATAATAGTGATTTATCTAGATTGTTGGAAAATGGGATTGGGGATAAGAATATTTTATTTAAGAAGATTTTTGACTAAAGATAGAGGCTTGGAAATGATTAATATCTCTTATGTTTGGCGCATAGGAGGTACTTGTAAATTATGAAATTAATTGAATGAAGAGATACTGATACATGTGATTTTTTTCCTTCTATATTTCTTGCATAGTCAGTAATTCTTTGATATAATTAAAATAGATTTTAAAAAAAAATTCTAGTGCCATGTGAGGCTCAAGAATTAAGATCACGTTCTCTTCTTGCCATCATTATCTAGGAGGTGAAGATCGAGAACTTATTCAGAGAAGGAAAGAGAAATATAGGCAAGAGCTATTGGAACAAATGGCCGAGCAACAGAAGAACAAGAGACGGTAATGAAAGGTTTGCATTTAAAAGAAATGTTTTGAATTTAAAATGCATTTGTGTAAAGTGACATGATGTTTAGATAAGGGACTGACTGTTTTTCCTAATGTAATTTTTCAAATGAGTGTTTGTTTTCTTGGTCATAGATAAAAAATGGGACTCTGTATATATTTTATAAGAGACCTTTTGCTTCCCTCATTGACTTCGTTAAGTTTTGATTTAGGGTAGCCTTTAATATTTTATATATGTCCACTAGATTATCCCACATATAGTAAAAATATATAAGTATTTTTATCTTTTTTGTCTAAAATGGTAAGTACATACAGGTATCCAATATAAAAATAATTATGTGGTAAATCACAAGTATTTATATTGTATGTAAATATCAATGTTTGTAATTTCTTATACAAATATTTGTGAAATGCTATCATCTAAAATTAGGAATAGGGATCTTGATTTAAGAGAATCTGAAATTGTTGTCTTTTAGTTTTGCCCTTTTGTCGTCTTCTTAGAGGAAGCCAATTATCTGCTCTCTGATATTAGTGGTCTCTAACATTTTCTTAACTCTTTAATAAGAGAAAGGTAGTTGTAGGTAAACTTTTACCTTTCTTTTTGCTAACTAAAAAATACATGTGCACCCTAAAAGGGGTTTTTGTTTCACAAAGTAAAGATTTTACTAATTTTTGTATTTTATTTTGTGTTAATTGCTTAGTCTTTAAAGTACGTTATGTAATTCTGCAGTTACGTGTAAGTTCCAGTTTCCTTTGTATCAAGTTAGCTTTCAGTATCACTTAAGGCTTTATTGTTAGTTCAGAAATTATTTGTATTTGGAGATGTATTGCATAGACTTTATGTGTAAGTTTGTTTCAATGATTATAATTTTGATCATGTTTATTATAACTTTTTAATATATAAAACTTTAATTTTGTTTAGAGAAAAAGATTTAGAACTCAGGGTTGCAGCTTCTGGAGTACAAGACCCTGAGAAATCGGTAAGGGTAGC
Organism: Loris lydekkerianus; assembly: GCA_963574355.1. Taxonomy (NCBI): domain Eukaryota; kingdom Metazoa; phylum Chordata; class Mammalia; order Primates; family Lorisidae; genus Loris; species Loris lydekkerianus. The sequence continues at coordinate 5,938 of CAUYPK010107881.1, read as the reverse complement.
ATCTTGTAATGTTTAATCTTTCATTCAGTGTGCTTGGCAGGTGGGAATAGAGGGTAGTGGGAGAAATGTAAGAGTAGACCAATTTAAACAGCAATAAAATAAACTTTTAATTTAGTTTTCATAAAATATACATTCTAGCTTTTATCTGCTATGTCCCTCAGATAACTTTTCCTTTTCATTTGTGTATCATATTTTAAGTTTATTTTAAATCAGTCCTCTCTGCTTTATATAAATGTACTATTCCATGGGAAAGTTTTCTCATTTTAATTTACAATTATGTAGATATTTTTCTTGAGTATATCTTGACCACTTACAATAGAGTGATTTCCAAAGAAATCACTTTAATTCTACTTTAATTCAAACTTTAATTCTACTCTTAAAGCATTTTAATATTTATTTAATGTTAAATTAGAGAGGTAATAATCTTATTTTTACTTTAATTTTGCAATTCTCATCATTAAGTGGAATGAATTACTCACATCATTGCAGTTAAGTAAGGAAGAGGTAACAATTTATTATTCTTACAACGATGTGCTTTTCTGTTGTCGGTTATGTAGTATTTATTTGCTAAACTGTTGTTTTACTGTTGAATGATGACTAAGACTTTTAATTTCATTAAAAAGTTCATTAAGTTTTTTCCGCAAAAAGGATATGGCAACTTAAAATTATTCAACTATAGGAAACTTTTGATTTGCCTTTACTTAGGTACATACATATCCTGTGTGTTGTTTGTTTAAAAATGTTTAAGACTGCACCAGCCTCACTCCTTAAAGTGCATTTGATGATTCACAGAATAAAACATTTAGACTAATCTGACAAATCATTCCAGATAACCATGGTAGAAAAAAGATCAATTTTAAAATTAAATACATTTTCTTCTATTAATAAATACCTTTGAAGTAGCTTTTGCAATCAAAAACTTCCTTTTAAAACTTGAACTTTTTTTTTTTGAGAGGGAGTCTCAAGCTATCACCCTGGTTAGAGGGCCATGGTGTCATAGCTCACAGCAACCTCTAATGCTTGGGCTCAAGTGATCCTCTTGCCTCAGTTTTTCTTTCTTTCTTTCTTTATTTTGAGACAGAGTCTCATATTGTTGCCCTTAGTAGGGTGCTCTGGTGTTATAGCTCACAGCAACCTCAAACTCTTGGCCTCAAACAATTCTCTTGCCTCAGCCTCGCAAGTAGCTGGGACTATAGGTGCCTGCCACAATTCTTTTTCTTTTAGAGACGAAGTCTCACTCTGGCTCAGGCTTTTTCTATTTTTATTTTATTTTATTTTATTTTATTTTATTTTATTTTATTTTATTTTGCTTTGCTTTGCTTTGCTTTGCTTTACTTTACTTTTTACTTTACTTTTTACTTTACTTTGTTTTTTACTTTACTTTACTTTTTAATTTTTTAATTTTTTTTTGAAACAGAGTCTCACTATGTAGGCATTACAGCTCACAGCAACCTCAAACTCTTGGGCTTAAGCGAGTCTCTTGCCTCAAACTCCCAAGTAGCTGAGACTACAGGCACCTGCCACGCGCCTGGCTGTTTTTTTATTGCAGTTGTCATGGTTGTTTTAGCTGGCCCTAGCCAGGTTCGAATCCTCCATCCTCGATGTATGTGGCTGGTGCCATAATCACTGTGCTACTGAGCTTTTTTATTTTTAGTAGAGATGGGGGTCTCACTCTTGCTCAGTCTGGTATTGAACCCATGAGTTCAGGCAGTCCACCTGCCTCAGCCTCCCAGAGTGCTAGGATTATAGGTGTGAGCCACTGTGCCCGGCCTGAAAACCTGAACTTTTTAATGTAATATGTTGGCATGTTAAATTGTAGATTTATGGTTACATTGGTGTGTGACAGACCTTATTTATCTTTGAAATAAATCTCCTATGGGCTGTCGATTGATATGAGAATAAATAGATATGTATTAGAGACTATTAGACCATTACTTAGGGATTTACTTTTGATGTTCAGATCTTAGAAAAGGATACATTAACGATGTACTAAAGTTGGGATTAGCAAAGTGTGTCCTGTGCTCTAATCTTTTGTGGACTGTTTTTGTAAGTAAAGTTTATTGTAGTATGGCCTTGGTCATTCAGTTACACATGGTTCATGGCTGCTTTAGTTCTGTGTCTGAGTAAAAAGAGTACATGGCCTTTTAAAGCCTAATATTATTTACTCTCTGGCCCTTTACAGAAAGCATTTGCTAACTGAGTTCTACAGATTATTTTGATATCAGAAGTGGCAATTAGAGAAATCGTATAGTGTTGTAATATATAGAAAGGATCTTACAGGTATTTTTAAAGTTAATACCTGGCTTTGGCCTATGCTTAATTATTTATTGATAGTTAGACCTTAGATGATATGTGTACTTCTCAAGGAGCCCAGGTTATCCATCTATAAAATAACAGAGCTTCAAAGTCTTTATAGCTACAACATTCTGTTCTTCTGTGACTATCTTAAGTGCCTGTTGTGATAGAGGGTCTTTTGAAGTCTCTTCCTTCTTCAAATTTATGATGATAATATAACAAACAGACTTCTTTTTCTTTATTTTAGCCTGATAGACTAAAGCAGTTTAGTGTGGCACCGAGACACTTTGAAGAGCTAGTACCACCTGAAAGGCCCAGAGTAGCTTTCCAGACACCTCTCCCTCCTTTATCTGCCCCATCGGTACCACCCATGCCGGCAGTTCACTCTGTGCCGCCTCAAAATGAAGATTTTCACAATGGATTAAGCAGTGCCTTTGGTGAAATGGTGCCTCCCAGGTGCTTGTTTAAAATGTTTTGTGTTTGAATATTAGGTAAGGTATTGTTATATTTTGTGTTTAGAAGGATGTGCTGCAGATGACTTTATCCTTCAGAGTTTGTATAATTAACAGCTTTGTCAAATAATTTCTCTTCAGATCTGCTTTAATTGTTGGTCTTTTCTCTCCTATTATAAAACTAGGGAAATCCTTATAATATTCTTTTATTATTTACAAATGATTTCGTGTTTTTAGAATGAATTACTAATAGTAGTACATTTTAATATTCAATTAGGTTATGTTTTGGATATCTCTTTTTAATCTTTTAACAGATAAAAGGTATTCCTTTTCCACAATTTTGTTATTTCCACTTGGCAAACATTGAATTCTTCAATTTATGTGGAAAAAGTTTCTGATGTGACTCATATGTACATATGATTTTATTTTAGCTTCTATTCCTCTTACTCTTTCTCTGTGTTTACTTAGGGGCTATGAACTTGAATGTCCGGAATGAAAAGTGTTGAGAGTATAAAACCTGTAACTTGGGTATTGGGGTAAAGATTTGATTTTTATACGCAAAAGGCATCATGCTATACTAGACTATATATAAATAAAATTGTGTTTTTCAACACTGATTTTGTGGGCTATTCCTTCTTCTCTCTGTAGGACTGACTTTAGTTTATGCTCACTATTAATTTGTTAATTTTACAAACGTATTTAAATATACAAATGTTTTTGTTAACTTCTTTGAACATTAATATTTTCTGGGCTATACCTCCTTTTTTCAGTAGGACTGGTCTAATCTTTTATTTATTACTAACTGTGCTTACTGTATTAATCAAGTGCTTTGTTTCATCCGATGCCTTCCCTACTCAATAGACTGGAAGGGATTAGAATTACAGAGCAATGCATTTTGGTTTCGTCTTTGGTATGGGGATGGAAATGGTTGGCTTCTCTATTTGGATTTTGGGGAAACCATACCTCTGTTGAACTTCAATTTTCTCATTTGTAAAAGTGGAATATTAATTTTTTTCCATATCTACAATTACAGGGTTGTTGTATTTAATCTTATATAAATCTCTGTAAAATTACACTTGATGATGACAACCCTTTTATTACAGTTATCTCATGAAAACAGTTTTGTTGGTGTATCTTTGGGGTGAGGGTAGTAAGGTTAGGCACATTGAATGGCTGGTAATTATAAAGAATATTTACTACTGAAGAGAATGTCACTGCCTTCTTAGTTCTTCAGAATTATTTTAAAGTATGTGACAAGGGAGAATTTGTTCAGATACACTAAAAAATGAGAATATTCTAGATTGCCCCCTTTCTGTTCACTTAAAGGCATTTGCCTCTCTATTTTACTCTTAGAAAACATTGCATTGGTGGAAATATATTTCCAGGTCAGTAATGGAGTGCTGAAATAGATGGTTTCAAAAGTTTTTTAAATCTGTGAATATTAAAGATTATGTCAAGACTTTACTACTGATATTAAAGTGGTTTTTATTTCATATATGGTTGACCTCCTTTGGAAGAATAATACATTTTACTGTTAAAAAGTGCACTCTTTCCCCCAGTCAGACTGAATTGTTTGAAGGCGTGCTGTTTTGTAGCTCTTTGCCTTTTCTTCGTGGACGAACCCACTCTAGTAACATGGCTCAAACATTGCCTCTTCTGGAAAGCCATGCTCGTGCTCTCTGCCTGTCCCTTACGTGATTTGAATGTCCTGCTCCATGTTCCCGTAGCACTCCGCATCTGCTTCTGTTATTTTGTTTACTATACTTGGCGATAGTTGTTTATTTCTATGCTATTCCTGAGGAACAGGAATCATGTCCATCTTTGGTCGATATTGGCACATAGTGACTATACTGGAATATTAACTGACTGGATATTAACTTGAGTTTTTGCCTTACATTAATGTTGTACTTGAAATTGTGAAATTTTATGCTATATTATTTGTTTTTGAGTCATAATTTTTGATGAATGATTGGAACAAGATGGATTCTTTTAGTGTAATTGGATTTTTAGCTATATTTTTGTAAAAGAATGATATCTTGATTTTGAAAAATTCGCTATGAAATATGAGAAGAACTTTTTATTTTCTTTTGATACAGGGTTGCACCACTGCCTCCACCTCCCCTACTACCACCTTTGGCTGCTAACTATCGCACTCCTTCTGATGATGCATACTATTTTTATGGGGCCAGGAACACTTTGGATCCCAGTCTTGCTTATTGTAAGTTATCTATTTTTAGGGTAAGGATTTTTCCCCTTAGAGGTTCAATAAGGAAAATTCATTTTTGTGCAACCCAAAAATATCTAAATGAGAAAAGCACAGCTTTGCTAAATTTAAATAATATACACCTACTAACTTAGTATATATCCTCTTTTAAAACCCAGTTATATTTCAAAGTTACTTTCTTTTCACCTAGAGTTAAGAAATAACTATTCTATGTTCCCTTGTGTTTTTTTTTTTTTTGCTAACTCCTAACCCAGCAGGAAATACTGATGCTTTTCCGTAGTAAATATGTTCATTATGTGCCTCTTTTTAGGAATAAAGTGTTATTAAATGGGTTTCCTGAAATGAATGTTTTGTTTTTCTTTTAAGATGGTTCAGGAATGATGGAAGTACACCCTACAGCATATGTTAGTGCTCCTGTTACCCACCGACCCGCCCAACCTATTGTGTAAGTTGTCAGTTAAAAGAATAATATTTTTTTTCTTTATTTCTTCTTTACCTTTTAAAAATTTTGTTAAAATAAAAATAACAAAACTTACCATCTTAACATTTTTAAGTGTGCTACTTAGTAGTATTTATTTTTTTATTTGCATAAATTTATTTATTTGTTTATTTATTTTTTAATTGTTAAATCATAGCTGTGTACATTAGTGCAATCGCCTGTACCCATTCTAAGATGCACCATAGATGTGGCCCCACCCATTACCCTCCCTCAACCAAAGCCTCCCCCCTCCCTTCCCCTTCCTTGGCCCTTTTCCCATACTCTTGTGCTGTAGTTGGGTTATAGCCTTCATGTGAAAGCTATAATTTAGCTTCATAGTAGGACTGAGTACATTGGATACTTTTTCTTCCATTCCTGGGATACTTTGCTAAGAAGAATATGTTCTAGCTCCATCCATGTAAACATGAAAGAGGTAAAGTCTCCATCTTTCTTTAAGGCTGCATAGTATTCCATGGTATACATGTACCA
>CAUYPK010107880.1:0-17625 GCA_963574355.1 Loris lydekkerianus | reverse complement strand
CCCAAAATACCCCCGAGTGCTGTTTTCATAATGGGATTCAAAACACCCGCCCACACACAAGTATTAAATTTCTTTGTTAATTTTTGGGGGCAACCACCACCATTGAGCAATCGGTGCCTTTTTTTTTTTTTTTTTTTTTTTTGAGACACAGTCTCACTTGGTCACCCTAGATAGAGTGCCATGGCATCACAGCTCTCAACAACCTCAAACTCTTGGGCTCAAGAGATCCTCTTGCTTCAGCCTCCCAAGTAGCTGGGCCTATAGGCACCTGCCACAATGCTGGGCTTTTGGGGGGTGGGGGGTAGGGCTGGTCTTGAATGCCAGAGCTCAGCCAATCCACCTGTGTGGGCCTCCCAGAGTGCTAGGATTATAGGCCCACAGCCAAGGTTTTCTAATGCAAATATTACATGATTTCAACATAACTTTTTTTTTTTTTTTTTAAGAGATGGGGTCCTCCACTGTCTCCCAGGCTGGAGTGTTGTGGACCAATAACAGCTCACTGCAGCCTCAACTTCTTAAGCCCAAGGAATCTTCCTGCTTTAGCCTACCAAGTAGCTGGGACTATAGGCACACACACCCACATCAGGCTAATTTTTCTTATTTTTCTAGACTCAAGTCTTGCTATGTTGCACCTCGAGTGATCCTCCCATCTCAGTGTCCAGAGTTGCTGGGGGCATTAACAGATATTTAAATCATGGTATTGAAACAAAGCTACCCTACTTTTCTGTAATCGGTCAAAGGCAACATCTTTAGTTGTGAGTCTTAAGTGAGACTCTGTAGATTGTATATATGTAATTTTGCATGTACTCATATTGGGAAGTCGCATACCAAACTTTCTGTTTCAGAATCTGTGGAGGATGAAACCCAAGTATAGCTTAAAAAGCATTCTAATAATTTTGACATGAAACCCTCTGGAGAGAAACATTGCTGAAAGGACCACACAAAACATACCATTTTTTTTTTTTTTAAACAATAGTAAAGAATCTGTATCCCAGGTCAGCACAATCATCCTGTTAGTTTTTTACAAAAAAAAAAAAAAAAATCAGTTCTGAGTAATTTCTCCAGTGGCTTACAAAATTGATGGGTGACTGGTTTGAAATTATCAAAGCCATCTACTAATTTTGAGAGAATTTTTTCTTTTTTTCAAACTCAGGTTAACAACGTAGAATTTGGATTGCCAGATGTGTGAATGGGTCTTTTTTAGCCAAAACATCACCCTGGCTCATCAGAATTTTCTTGAAGTAGTTAAAAGGTAATGCTTACTCCACATAGTACTTAATTTGGCTTAACGGTATTTCAGCTCTTTTAGAATTTGTCTAGTGGGTTTTCTGGTTTTCATCAAAAATCAAAAATAAAGGTGGTGCCTGTGGCTCAAAGGAGTAGGGCGCTGGCCCCGGCAAAAAATAGAAAAATATAAATAAATAAAAATGTTAAAAAAAATAAAAATAAAAAAATTTTGGATTAATAAAAACTCAATATGCCAATCACAAATATGAGGATTTACCCAAAAAGTACCATATCAAGAAAAACAAAATTTCCCACATTAAAAACACATGCAAAACTGGGCCTGATGGTTCATGCCTGTAATCCTAGCACTTTGGGAGGCCAAAGTAGGGGTACTACTTGAGGCCAGGAGTTCAAGATCAGCCTGAACAAGAGCAAAATCTCTTCCCTACAAAAAATAAAAAAAATTAGTCGTGCATGGGGGAAGGTGCCTATAATCTCAGCTACTCAGGAGGTTGAGGTAGGAGGACTGCTTTAGCCCAAGAGTTTGAGGTTGCAGTGAGCTATGAGATGTCACTATTCTCTACCCTGGGTGACAGAGGGAGAACCTATCTCAAAAAAAACTAAAAATAAAAATAAAAAAATACATGTTTCAGGAGCTGAACTTTTTTGGTGGGGAGGGGAAAATTTAAATAAATTTAAATAAAAATGTAAGCATACAAGATCATTTACTTAAAGAAATAAAGTTGTTACCTATTTATAATTATATCCATAACATCTCTGGCATTGAAGTCAAAGGGTCTGTAACCCTCCCGCTTAAACGCAAGAACTGCATTAGGTCCCAGCCAAATGCTGCCATCCATTTTTGGAGTGAAGTGAACTCCCAGGAAAGGAAACCGGCTATCTGGGACCTACAGATTTAACAAAGCAAGGAACTATTATCCCCATCTCACATTTCATTTCATTACAGATGCAAACATTTAATCGGCAATATAAAACACTTTCTTCCCATGCATTTAATTTGCACTGTGAACTATACACAGATATACTTTTCTAGTAACATGTTTCTGCTTAGAAATGGCACATAAGAAACACTGATTCCGTAGACACCAACACACACTATCCTCTAAGTGGCAAATGTGGTTAGATGACCCCTAAAGATGAACTGTCCTACTTCAGGTTACTCTCTCTCTAACAAGAGACGTCTGTGACTGGCGAGTAACACCAACACTGCCCTTAAAAAAAATCCACATATTTATAGCATAGGTTTTGCAAAATGGTAATGAGGCTGAAACAATGAAATCCATGTTTTAGAACAGTAAAAATCATTAAAAAGCTGAATACTGACTACCTAATATGTCTATTTCAGGGGTAATTCCAGGCAAACAAATGAACTCTTCATTTAAACCTATTTTCTCCTCCCTGAAACTAGAGTGGCCACATCCCTTTTCTGTACCTATAGACAGTAATCTGAGAAAGAGAGTAGGGTATTTGGGACCCCATAGGGAAAGTTTTCCTATGAGCGCTCCCTCCGCTGGAGAGGAGGGAGAATCTGGGTAAGAAACCTTAGTATTTCGCATGGTGCACACATGCATTCTGGAGATAAGTGCTTGTGGTCAATCCGTTATAAGAACTATGATACCAAGATAAGGATTTAGGGATTTTAAATACAAGAGAAACAGGTGAAAGGCTTGCACAAACAGCCTTTCCAAATGTCTCTTACTTCTCACCCAGGTAAAAGTTTTTGTTTTCATTCCCCTTATAACCATAACCAGCTCAAGAAGAGTGAAAAGGCAGATGCATCATTACCTACCGGATAAATATTTCCTTTTACAAGATAGCATTTTTCTGGCTTCAAGAGCAGGTAATCCCCCCGGAATGGCACAATCTGAGGATCAGGGCTGCAGCCACTCATCTCTGAAATCCGGTCTGAGTAAAGTCCTGCACATGTCACCACATACTGACATCGAATTTCCTCTTCCTAGTGCAAAATAAAAGAACAATGACTTGAATAAAGTGAAAAGGAGCATACTAGGTCAAGAGGGGAAAAAAAGATGATAGAAAAACAAACAAACAAACAAAAAAAAAGTACAGAAATGGACTTTTTTTCTTTTAAAGCAGTGGTTCTCAACCTGTGGGTCATGACCCACAAGAACTATATTAAAGGGCCCGCAGCATTAGGAAGGTTGAGAACCACTGTTTTAAAGAGAAAGGGTTTCACTCTATCACCCAGTGATGAGGTCAGGGCTCCTTGTGACCTGGAACTCTTGGGCTCAAGTGATCCTCCTGCCTTAGCCTCCCAAATAGCTGGAACTACAGGTGTATGCTATCATACCAGGTTAACTTTTTTTTTGAGACAGGGTCTTGCTATGTTGCCCAGGCTGGTTTCGAACTGCTTGGCTCAGGTGATCCTCCTGCCTCTGCCTCCCAAAGCGCTGAGATTAAAGGTGTGAGCCACCTCACCTGGCCAGAAATGGACTTTGTTCTAAAAGAGGAAATCTTTTTTTTTTTTTTTTTTTTTTGGCAGTTTTTAGCCAGGGCTGGGTTTGAACCTGCCACCTCCAGCATATGGGGCTGGCGCCCTACCCCTTTGAGCCACAGGTGCCGCCCTAAAAGAGGAAATCTAATGCAGGTATTAGCAAAATAAATTTATCAGCATTTAGGCGGCAGCTAGAAACTTAGATAGTGATATGCAGGATGATGACCCCTTAAATTTTATACTTTAGAGATAACAATGATTAAACTAGCAAGGATACTTAAAAGGCTATGCAGACACATACACCCCCACCTATTTTATTAGGAACTGGGAGGGAGCTTCTTAACAATTTGTTCCTTGAAGAAGCAAACTTTGTTTTGAAGGCCTCTCCCAATTCGGCTTCTTCTGTATTTGCAGACAACTTCTGTTTTATCTGAGTAATTGCCCTATTACTCTTCATGTTTTATAGATATTAATCCTGCTCAATTCCAAATGTAACCTACCTACCAACAAATTTGTCCTTCCTGATCAATACCTACTTTGCAACTAAGGTTACTTTACAACTTCCATTTGTTCAATTCCTATTTAGTGAGAGCACATACTACAGTCAAGGCTTGCTCTTGTGATTAAGAGATGGCTAATGTTAGGCTGCTGTGATTTCCCACAAATATTATTTTGTGATTATTACCTGCATGTGTTTTAGTCTCACCCTGCCAAGGTTAGCATATTTGCCACCATATTTCCTAAATGACTTCATCTAACCCCATTTGCCACATACTCTACTTCCCGTCTCTACAGAGTAAGCAGCCAGCAACGCCTTGTTCTTAGGCTTGGATTTTCTTCCCAGCTTGAATTCTCATCTGTCTCAACATTTTCTTTCTTTCCAGCTCTCACTGATCCAGCCTTATTCTACTGAATTATATTTTCATTTCTATATGCATTATATTTTTGCCCTTCTAGACAGTTAAGCCTCTTTTCAAGAGTTAAACATGTCCTGTTTTTAACAAAAATCAGATGAAACTTTTCCAAGGTGGAGTCAAATTCTTAAGAGTTAGACTAAACCATGACCTTTGAAACCAAAAGTGCAATAACAAAAATGCCTTCTTCTAAACAGGTTAATGTCTTTCCCATTTATCTAGAATTACACTGAAGGACATTTAGCAGCGTCCCTGGCCTCATCCACCAAATGCCAATAGTACCACCCCTCTCCTTCTCCCAGCTGTGACAGCCAAAAATGTCTCCAGATATCACCAAATGTCCTCTGAGAGCAAAATCACTTCCAGTTGAGAACTATTTATCTAAGATGTATAAAAAATGGTTTTCCTTATGTCTGAGTATTTAAGCTACAGGACCTCAAAGGGAGAGTGTGACTAGCTAGAAAGAATGAACTTACCCCAAGATGAAGAAAGTAGACTATCTTTTTAAAAGAGAGTCAAGGGGGCAATTAATGACAATTAAAGACACAGTGCGGGTGGGGCAAGGGGAGAGCAGAGAAAGAAGGAGGAGGAAAAGAAGAGCAGAGAGAGGGAAGGAGGGAGGGGAGTGGGGCCTTGGTGTGTGCCACACCCTTTGGGGGCAAGTCACGTTGTAAGAGGGACTTTACCTAACAAATGCAATCAGTGTAACCTGGTTTCTTGTACCCTCAATGAATCCCCAACAATAAAAAAAAAAAAAAGAGAGAGAGTCAAAGGGAGATAGTTACATCTTGTTAAGTGAAGTATAATTTTACTGCTGTCTTTATTGGTAAGCTAAATATGTTTAGCAGGGGTGTAGGCAGATGTCACACTGACAAAGGGGTGGGTTCATGGGGCTTGTACTATGTCACTTCGGTTAAGCTGGGAGCTGTGCTTGACAGAATCCCCTTTTCTACATGGTTTCAACTTAAAATTGAACAGAACAGGCACTGCTTCTTTGCAGGCAGCAGTGAAGCAGCAGCCACTCTCTGAAGAGCATCCTAGTGCAGTGTTGTGACAGACACCCACTGCCCAGTGAATTCCAGCTGCACATCTAGCTGTTTCCCAGCTACTGACCCACGAACTCCCTTTTTCTCCCCAGATCCTTCCACAATTGTATAAAGCCTAATTCCCATAATAAATCCTGAAACACTCGTTAATGACCCCGCTCCCCTGCACAAACCCATCAGCAGGGGACACCCAGGGAATCTAATGCTTCTGTGCCACTTGACAGTTCTGCTCTAGGACCATAAGAAGAGGAAGGAGACTGGTCCATCACCCTCTGCACAACCTGTACAACCCCCATCGCCAAAGTCTTCTACTTAGTAAGGAGTAAGTTACCATAGATCATAGACAGATACACTATCTACCAGTTTTGCTTTAAGATTAAACATTCTAAGTGCTTATAATCCTATTCTTTGCCAGCACAACCACTTTATAAAGACATTTCCAAACTGAAACCCTTCTTAGAATGAAAGCTGTTAAACTGCTCTAAAATAATTTCTTTCAGAATTATTTTGACATTAAGTTTCTTTCTTTCTTTCTTTTTTTTTTCTTTTTAGAGACGGAGTCTTATTTTGTCGCCCTCAGTAGAGTGCCACAGTGTCACAGCTCATAGCAACCTCCAGGTCTTAGGCTTAGGCAATTCTCTTGCCTCAGCCTCTCGAGTAGCTGGTATTACAGGCACCAGCCACAGCGCCCGGCTATTTTTTTGTTGCAGTTTGGCCGGGGCCGGGTTCAAACCCACCACGTTGGTATATGGAGCCAACGTCCTACTCACTGAGCCACAGGCGCCGCCCTATTTTGACATTAAATTTCATTCAATGTCTTAAAATACAGCAACGTGATTAATTCAATGTTTTAGGAAAGGGGAGGGAATGAAAGTAAACAACGGTTTTGCTGAAGAATCTTTACCTTTGTATTCTTTATAAGAATTGGATATTTCATTCCTGAAAAAAAAGAAATTGGTAAAAGATCTATGTTTAGCAAAACAAGGCCAACATTATTTGAACTGTTATACTAGTAACAAACTTAAATAGCTTCTTTTTCATACCATGACTACACCTTACTTTTCATTCTGAAGCTTTTTACCGAGTAATAAGATTAAACTAGTTCATATCTGACAATACATAAAATGCTAGCATATTTCTAGCTTGCTTTTTTTATATATATTCATCTAATCTATGCTTATTAAAACATTCCCCTCCTCAGGACCAACATAGGCAGTCCCAGTTTTTCCCTAAAGTATAATCTGGAAATTGTGCTGTACAATGGATTATCGTTAAGTACTTACTTTCCCTCAGGAGTAAAAGCCACTTGTGTTCAAGTGTGGTTCCCTGATTCCTCACAGGTTCAAGGTTGTTGAGAGAAGTAAGAAGTATCATGACACAAAAACTTCTCATAATAAACTGCCCATTTATAAAATTAGTTCCTACTCAGATACATTGGCTCTCAAAGTCTTATAAAAGCACATGAATGGCAAATGAAGACTACAATCTACCTGTAATAGAAATGTGATTCATTTATGCTACCTACCTGTGACAACCTCAATGATTTAAAAATTTTCTTATCATCTCAGAATTCAGAAGGACACTGAAAGAATGGTTCAGATGACCAAGATACCCTTAAAAACTCATCATGGAAGAAAGAACAGAGCACTACTTTTCTTCTCCTTCAAATTTCCCAACAGCAAATAGAAGCTTACAAATCTTCCATTCCATTAAAAAAAAAAAAAAAAAAAAAAAAAAATTAATGTCTTCTAAGCAAAACAAAACAAACTCTAAGTGTAGTCCTGAATGGGGAAGGGAAGATAGTTGAGCATGGCCAAGCCATTTTATGACCTTGGGCTTTTATTCTGAAACTTGGGTGTATATAAGAAACTAAAGGCTTATTCCAAGAGAATCTGATTCAGTAAGTCTGGGTGATGCTAAAATCTGCATTTTTAACAAGCAATGCCAAGGGATTCTGATGCTAACCTATAGGTTAGAGAATGTTTGGGGTTAATTTTCTATAAACAGTCTTGCCAGATTTTAGCACCAGTCAGAAGTGTCTGATCAGTGCCTAGTTCTATGGCACAACACCTTCCAAAGTCCCGATTCTCCCACACCCTTGACCCTCTGTACCCACATCTCTACCAGTCTAGCCTAGCTCTCATAGCCCTCCCACCAGCCCCACCCCAGACAAAAACAATACCAAGTTTTTTTAAAAAGTCAATTCAAGTACAGTCATCCCTCGGCATCCATGGAGGACTGGTTCCAGGAACTCAAGGGATAGCCAAAGCCACAGATGCTCAAGTCACTCCTATAAAATGGCATCATGTCTGCACATAACCTACACACATCTCTAGATTACTTATAATGTAAATGCTACATAAACAGCTGTCATATATTTTTTAAGTCTGAATTATCGGTACTTTTTATTGCTTTTTATTGTTTTTTTACTGAGTATTTTCAATGCCCGGGAAATATGGATATGGAACAGATGTGGAACCATGGACTGTATTCAACAGAAAAGACAAGGAAGGCTTACCATCTTTACTTCTAGAAGGGCTTTCTTTAGCCATTTCAATTTCTTTTACTTCGAAATTGGTCAAGACAGAGCCACCTGCTTCTTGGAAATCCTGGGCAAATGACAAAGCCACCTGCCGATAGTCCACAATGCCAGTGTCTGGACAATCAATAGCCATCAGACCCTGGGACAGAATTATGAAAAAATACACATTATATAAATACATATCTAATAGAGAAATAAGGTAATTTCTATAATTAGAAAACAATTTTCTCCCTTAATTTTGTCAGGCTCTCCCCTGCTCCTTCAGTTTATCCCTCAGCTTATCTGATTATCATCCGATTCACATCTGATTCTGAGTCACATTCTGTTTCATCAAATGTCGACATCAAAGTCATAGGTCGTGCACATTCACTGGGAATTCAGAGTTGTTCTAGCTGTTCACAGTGTTTGCAAAGCATTGTTTCAATGTGCTGCAGACCTTATTATCAAGGCCACAAGTATGGAATGGAGATTTTAATGTGATTAATGCAAACTTTCTCTTCGGGTTAATATGAGAAATTAATAGTTTGGTCTTTTTTGTTTCTATGTTTGTCCCTCAAGACACGTCCAAACTCTTTAGATGAATGATCCATAACCTATGCTTATTTTATTATTTGGAATGAATACTAAAAATGTCGTTGACCTTTGCTAATTCTGAAGAAATGGATACACACTCTGCGTACTGGCTATATTTTGGTGATTCTTGCCAATTGCATCATTTTCTGTCACCTTATTGTATACACGAGTCTCCTGATCAATTTATCCTAAGAGGGTAGGCTGCTTCCCAGGATAACTAACGTCCAGAAACTGAATGCTAATACTACTAATTTCACCAACAATCTGCAAACTTTTATGTTTTCCTGACAGTCTTATTTCCAGAATATGAAAGCATCTACCAAGTATAGGAAATCTTTCCCTCTGTTTCGATATCCTTGATATATAAAGAGTATTGAATGCATACTTTACATTAGACCTAGTCACTGCCCAATAATCCCTAAGTTCACAAAGTAGTAACTAAAACTCACCTTCAACCTATACAGAGTATTCTGGGTTAGTCTGAAACCTAACTTAGGATAATACCAAGAATTTGTTCCATAAAACCTTCCTTACCTAGCATAAAACTATGTGACAAGTATGACAGCAAGAGGGATAAAAACATGCTGTAGGGTGCTTTGTTCTGGATCGACAGTTTTTGGAATCCCAAGTATCCCAAATATCTTCCTTATTCATCTTTTACTCTTACTCAGCACAATGCCCAACCCATACAAGGCACTCAAATATTTAAGCAAAGAAATGAATATTTAAGGACTGTGGTTTTTTGCTTTGTTTTGTTTTTACTTTTTTGAGACAGAGTTTCAACTTGTCGCCCTTGGTGGAGTGCCATGGAGTCAACAGCTCACATCACCCTCAAACTCTTGGGCTCAAGGGATCCTCTTGCATCAGCCTCCCAAGGAGCTGGGACTATAGGTGCCAGCCAAAACGCCTGGCTATTTTTAGAGAAGATCTCGCTCTTGCTCAGACTGATCTCAAACTCGAGAGCTCAGGCAATCCATCAGCCTCAGCCTCCCAGAGTACTAGGATTACAGGCATGAACCACTGTGCCTGGAGGGCTGTTTTTAAACATATGCTCTTTCTCCCAGAAACTCCAGATCTTCTCTAAAGGGTTTCCCTTTTCTTTCTCTTTCCCGTCTTGGTATGTGTACTGGGGAAAGGCACAAAGGGTCACCATGGCCAAGCAACACCATTCCAGGTCCAGGACTAGCTGCAAGTCCAGGGCAGCCAAGTCTCTGTTAAGCAGGAGGCTGGTTATGCAGTGACCAGGTCAGCAGATCAGACAGAGCCTAAAAGCTGAAACCATTGTAGGTCAGGTGGCTAAAAAAAAGAACAAGGTAAACAGGACACGGAAAGCTGGGGGAACTCAATCATGACACAGAGGAACAGATGAACATGTGGCTGGAACTGTGTTAAAGAAAAGACAGAAGGATCAGCAGAGCCCAGGTCAGAGGGAGCAGTCAGGAGCTATCAAGAGTTATCTCATGCCTGTAATCCCAGCACTCTGGGAGGCCAACACAGGCAGATTACCTGAGCTCAGGAGTTTGAGACCAGCCTCAGCAAAAGAGAGACCCATCTCTAAAACTAGCCAGACCATTGTTCTGGCCACCTATAGCCACAGTTACTTGGGAGGCTAAGGCAAAAGACTGCTTGAGCTCAAGAGTTTGAGGTTGCTGTGAGCTATGATACCACAGCACTCTACCTAGGGCAACAAAGTGAGACTCTGATTCCACACAAAAAAAGTTATCCTCCAAAGTCAAAGTTTACAGAAGCAGTTTAAAGTTTTCCAAGAGCCTCCCCCTAGTCATACTTAGATTCTTCTTCTTCCTTTTTTTTTTTTTTTTGAGACAAGAGTCTCACTTGGTCACCCTCGGTAGAGTGCTGTGGCATCTTAGCTCATAGCAACCTCAAATTCTTGGGTTCTGTGATCCTCTTGCCTCAGCCTCCCAAGTAGATGGGACTACAGGTGCCCACCACACACCCGGCTTTTTTTTTTTGGTAGCTGTCATTGTTTGGCAGGCCCAGGGTGGATTCAAAACCGCCAGCTCTGGTGTATGTGGTTGGCGCCGTAGCCACTGAGCTACAGGTGCCGAGTCCAGCCAGGACAATTTTAAAGAACAAAACTGAAAGATTTACCCTATCAGATATATAGACCTACTGAAAGCTACTATAACTACGACATCTTGGGAGTAGCATAAGAACAGACAATGAAACAGAGAACAGAGTCCACACACAGACCCACCCATATACAGTCGCCTGATATCACAAAGGCAATACTGCAGCGCAGTGGGGGAAATAGTGGCTCTTCTGATAAATGGTATTGGGTCAACTGTATATCCATACGGGGGGAAAAAAAATGTACCTTAACCCCTACTCATACCACATACAAAAATCAACTCCAAATGAGTTGCAGATCTAAACAAGAAAGGTACAACAGTAAAACTTTTAGAAAAACACAGAGTATCTTCCAGAACTTGAGCTAGGCAAATATTTCTCAAAAAGAATACAAAAGGCACTAAGCATAAAAGAGAAACACATGCAGAAATCGATAATTACATTAAGATTAAGCACCTCTATTCATCTAAAGATGGTATCAAGAAAGTGAAGTATTAAGAAAGTTACCAAATGATAGAAGGTATTTGTGATATATATAATGTAAACACAAATAAGATTCATATCCAAGATTACATAATAAACTTCTAAAATTAATAAGAATTGATAATTACAAGAAAGCAACCCCAATAGAAAAATGGGGAAAAGACTACAAATAGGTACTTCACAAAAGAAAATATCCAAATGGCCAAAAAAAAAAAGAAAGAAAAGGAAAATATCCAAATGGCCAATAAAAATATAAAAGGTGGGCTCTGTGCCTGTAGCTCAGAAGCTAGGGTGCCGCCACATACCCTGGGGCTGGCAGGTTCGAACCCAGCCCAGGCCTGCCAAACAACAATGACAACTACAACAAAAAAGTAGCCCGGTGTTGTGATGGGTGCCTGTAATCTCAGATACTTGGGAGGCTAAGACAAGACAATCTCTTGAGCCCAAGAGTTTGAGGTTGCTCTGAGCGCCAGAGCACTCAACTCCAGGGTGACTGAGTAAGGCTGTCCCTGGAAAAAAGTAAAATACACACACACACACACACACACACATATATATACACAAGGTGCATAACTTTATGAGTCATCTGGGGAATGTAAATTAAAACCATAAAATGATAATGCTACATCTACATAAATAACTACCACAATGGCTACAATGAAAACAACAACAATACCACATGTTGGTGAGGATATGGAGCAACTAACTAGAACTCTCAGACATTCCTTTTTTTTTAGACAGAGTCTCACTTTGTCACCCTTGGTAGAGTGCCATGACATCATAGCTCACAGCAACCTCAAACTCTTGGGCTTAAGTGATCCTCTTGCCTCAGCCTACCAAGTAGCTGGGACTAAAGCACCCGCCACAACGCCTGGCTCTTTTTAGAGACGAGGTCTCACTCTGGCTCAGGCTGGTCTTGAACCTGTGAGCTCAAGCAATTCAACTTCCTCAGCCTCCCAGAGTGCTAGGATTATAGGCATGAGCCACTGTGTCTGGCCTCTCAGACACTCCTGATGAGAGTATAAATTGGGACAAACACTTTGAAAAATTTTGGCAATACCTGCCAAAGCTAAACATTTGCATAAATTGTAACCTAGCAATCTCTCTCCTAAGTATACACTCAACAGAAATGTGTACATGTGTTCACCAAAATATATGGGCTAGAATGTTCACAGCAGCACTATTTGGAACAGTCCCAAATTAGAACTATCTAAATGCCCATGGACAGCAGAATGACTCATGTTATAGTCATAGATGGGGCTATCCTACAGCAAGAACAACAAACTACAGCTACAGGCAACAATATAAATGAATGGTAATGTATACAATACCAAACACAAGAAGCCCAGACACAAAAGAGTACATATCATCTGATTCCACTTACAAAAAATTCAATAACTGATCAGGTAAGAAGTCAGGACAGTGGTCAGCCCTCTGGGAAAGGTACTAGTAGAGGGTGTGAAGAAGTACTAGAAGGCTGGTAATGTTCAATTTGTTGACCTGGGTGCTGGTCACACTTCATAAAAATTCATTAGGCTATACTATACATTTATGATTTTTGCTGTGTATTATGGTTCCAAGAAACTGGGGCAGATAGAAAATAAGGGTGGAAAGATAAATGAAATGAAGATGGAGGTTAGCACACAAAAATAAAAAGTTATTTATGAAATTATTCTCCAAACTAAGATCTCAGAGAAATTTCTTCTAAGGGTTCTCAGAACAAGACGTTGTGTAACACAGTGACACAGCACATGTTCTCAACCACATCCCTGCAAGTAGAAGCCCAGTGATTGACACAATGACCTTCTCCATAGACTAAGGTCTGAAACCAAAGCACACTTCAAAGGGAGTAACTGGACTCAAGGAGTAGAATGGGGACGGCAAAACACTGCCGTGTGGGTGTGCCAGTCTGATGATTTGGATCTACATAGCTTTTAGACCAGCAGTTCTAACCTGTGGGTAAACGGCCGCAGCATTAGGAAGGTTGAAAACCACTGCTTTAGACTGTCTCCCATAAATAGTCTTACTCTAAAAACACTTTTTCAAAAGCATTGCCTGCTAGTGAGTTGAAGCTCACATTCTCTGAGATGGGGGGTATTTTATAAAGTGGAAGAGGGCAAGGAGGAAAGATAGCTGTTCATTGGGACAGTCAGTGAAACTGGAGGACTGGACTAATAATCTCTGAAAAGGCAGCCAGTGAAAGTTACTTCATACACCTACTTCTGCCTGTCTTTATGACTTTATTTTCTTCCTCCACCAAGAGGAGTAACATGCAGAAAATGATTTCATTATTATTCATGTCTCGTTCATGAATAAAGACATGCTTTTTCCCAAAATCATGTTTTTAAGCAAGATACTCCACAACCCACCCTTTATTCTCATGACTTTCCAGTCTTATCTCTTATGTCTCCCTACACGCCCTGTGCTCCCAATCATACCTCACTATTCAGTATTTTCCAAACATGCCAGGTGGTCCCAGACCTTCTCTTGCCTTTGTTTATGTTGGTCAAACCTGATACTTTGTCACAGGGAAAGAAGAAATAAGGTGTCCAGAGTTTGTGGCAGGGCCCCCTTGTCTGTCACTTCACTACTTCTGTGGCAGGATCATCTAACTGATTTTATGATTCCTGCCTCCTACAAACTCACCCTCAGCCTCCACGTCACAGGACAGAGTTCTAAATGAAAACACCCCTTTGAAGATGTGCATGTGCTAGGGAATCACTTACCCTACAATATGGCTCTTTCTTTTTTATATCCTCCTGCTGGATCAACCTCAGGCCCTGGACACCATTCTGCAGGCCTCTCTCATATAGTGCCTGAAGTCTTGGAATTTCTTCTTGTTCAATGGCGACTATAAGCTTCAAAAAATAAAAATGATAAAGCATATGGATAGAGTTAAATATATCATCAGCCATGAAAGATAAATTTAATGGAAAATCATAAATTATTATATGACTCAAATAGGTTTGATTCATAAAAAATATTTGTTCTGGACAACACAGTACCTGTAGGGAACCTGTCCCTACAAAAAAAATTTTTTTAGTTAAATAAATAAAAGGTTGAATGGTATGATATCTAAATGACATGTTATTTAGAAAATTACATGAAGTCACACCATCATTTTGTTTAGCTATTCCCTAACATTAGATAGCACAGATTACATAGATACAAAGGGAAAAAAATGCCAATTATTTTCAGAATTTTAATATTAAACATCAGTAAGAAAATGCTAGTTATGTTACATAAACAAGTCAAGCCTCTAGTAAAAGGCCATACCTTGCCACATTGCTTGTAGGAAATTCCCTTTCGGTTACAATACTCATAGAGGAGGGCTGCACCTTGTACACACAATTTAGCTTTCAGAGATTCCGGTTTATAATAAATTCCACTATGTATGACACCACTGTTATGTCCAGTCTGGTGAACAGCTACAAAACAAGAGAAATGAGGTAAAAGAAAGTAAATTACTCATACAAAACACAGAGGTAACAGAACAAACTTAAAGTGGTTAGAGACCACATCACTTAAAATTCTGCCTGAATTTGTTCAGATCACTGCTAACTTCCTCTAGCAGCCACCCCTGGTATCCCTGTCTCATCTCTCCAACCCACCTGGGATTCCAGCTACAACTTAGGTGCACAGACTTGCCTCTCACACCTGCAGGCTACTTTAGGGGCCCACAGTGCTCTTAGCATTATGCTCCAGGGCCTTTGGCAACTTTGGGGGGTTTTTTGAGTGGGGGACACTGGATGCTCAAAAATCACTAGTGGCTGGCAGTCTTCAACCAGTAGAGACAGGAGCTGATGGACAAATGAGCATAGCCCTGGGAAACGTCACATTGCTCCTCGGAGATCCCAGGGAAATCAGTCTCAGCAGCAACCTTGACAGTCACCCGTATGTGACTTTTCCTCCTTCCCTGTGTTATTCCCCCTATCTCCTCCTTTTGCCTCTCCAAATAACCTCTCAAATAAATCACCTACATCCTTTCCTTTCAGGAGAACCCAAACTACTAACATCAATAGTCAGCATGAAAGATTCAGAACTGACAGAATGAGCAGGTGCCCGCGTAAGGCCAAAGAGCAACAATGAACACATACATACCTAAATCTTTCTCCTTTTCCAGAACTCCGATCGAAAGTGCTGGATGTCGCAGGATGAGCGCTCTGGCAGAGGCAAGCCCCACAATTCCACCACCAACAATGACTATGTCAAATGAGCTTTAAGAGAAAGACACTAAGAACACACTCTTACAGAACTCACCAAACTTCACACACAATGTTCAACATCAACGGACAACTAAAGTATTGATTTGTAACCATTAAAATCAAGTATCTATTGGGTTTTGTGCTGTTTGGCTTCACATTCATGAAAAAATTGTTAAAAGTAATATGCATTGCTGGTCAGTAGCATGGTCAGCTCCAGCCTACTGGCTTGAAGCTACTCTAAGTCTCTGTAGGATCCCTCCCACGCTGGTTACACAAGTCATATCTGAGCATCAAAAACAACAGGAATACATTCTAAGAAATACTGTGTTAGGCAATTTTTTGTGCAAACATCAGAGCGTGTACTTACACAAACCTAGATGGCACAGCCTAGGTTGTTCCTAGACTAGATGGCATGGCTATTGCTGGTAGGCTACTAATCTACGGTACTGAATACTGTAGGCACTTGTAGCACAACAGCTAAACATAGAAAAAGTACAGTGAAGATGTGGTATTATAAAATGTGGTACATGAGTGTACTTTGTGTTAAGCACCATAGTTTTCTGTAGTGTACAAGAATTTATACATTTTTTTCTGTTGAGAAGGAAACAGCAGTGAGAATATCAAACTTTTGGGAAATAATTGGTCTAGAAGTGGGCTCAGAATAATAATCTTAGCCACTGACAAGCCCTGATTATGCAAACATTTAAAAAATTAGAAAGGGTATGCATAATTTATCTAACTCTGCAAGTAGACGCTTAAAAGTTTATTTTCAGCACTGACCTCATGTTCAACAAACCTAAGTCTTCTAGGAACAGCAGAGTGAGAAGAATTTCAGAGATTAGGCCTTTTCTTTAAAAAGTAATCTAAGTTTTAATTTCAAAATCTTTTTTTTTTAGAGACAGAATCTCACTTTTTCACCCTCGATAGAGTGCCGTGCCGTCACAGCTCACAGCAACCTCCACCTCTTGGGCTTAAGTGATTCTCTTGCCTCAGCCTCCAGAGTAGCACCCACCACAACACTCGACTATTTTTTTTGTTGTTGCAGTTTGTCTGGGGCTGGGTTTGAACCCACCATCCTCGGTATATGGAGCCAGCGCTCTACTCACTGAACCACAGGCGCTGCCCTAATTTCAAAATCTTTAGCAGAAACACATCAATATCATTATAATTGTTACTATATCTGTGGCTACATTTGGAAACAAAAACAACTTCTAGACAACTAGGGACTAATGCATAAGCTTGATAAATCAAATCTTGTATCTTAAACTAATTTGGGGACCTTAAGTACATAAAGTGCCCTCCATTAGCCATTGAGCCTCATAATTTAGACAGGGAGCCTCCAGATGGAGCTCAGTGGGTAGTTATCCCCTGCCGAACTTTTAGACAGCTGGAAAAAAAGAGTTGTCAAGGGGTGTATGCGATGGCGAACAATCTCCACATATATGCAATGGGATTCCAAATTCACCACATTAATACCAGTTAGTGGCAAAGGCTGACAGTGGTCAAATAAAAAATTACTAGTATAATCAGAGTGTATGTGGAAGCCCAAGGCTTTTTTTTTTTTTTTTTTTTTTTTTAGACAGAGTGTTAATGTGTCACCCTGGGTCGAGTGCCCTGGCGTTACAGCTCACAGCAACCTCAAACTCTTGGGCTTAAGCGATTCCCTTGCCTCAGCCTCCCAAGCAGCTGGGGACTACAGGCGCCCGCCACAACACCCAGCTGTTTTTTGTTGCAGTTGCCATTGTTGTTTCGCAGGCTGGGGCTAGATTTGAACCCGCCAGCTCTGGTGTATGTGGCTGGCACCCTAGCTGCTTGAGCTACAGGTGCCGAGCCTGGGAAGTCCAAAGCTTTGAACAGGTTTTTTAAAACATAAATTTCAATAGATAAAAGGTAAAGCTCCCATTGCACTATAGTTACTTACACTGATTTACAGCCATTACATAACCAGTTCACGTCTGTAATCCTAGCACTCTGGGAGGCTAAAGCAAGTGGATTGCCTGAGCTCATGAGTTCGAGACCAGCCTAAGCCAGAGAGAGACCTCGTCTATAAAAAATAGCCAAGTGTTGT